>JAPFTC010000167.1:0-86858 GCA_030779165.1 Fusarium sp. MBC 441
GGCTCCATCTTCCTCTTTCGTCTATAAACTCCACGGATCTCCGGGAACGACGCGTCGTTGGCGGCTCCATCCTCTCGATCCAAACATTCCCCTCCCCCCACCCCCCAGACCAAGGCGACCGAATCTCGCCTACTGTACCCTCCCTTGCCCCCCCTTCTTCCCCAGAGGAAATGATGGCCCGTTCCCGCGGGGGTTGTCTCAACTGTAAACGGCGAAAAAGGAAATGCGATGAGACGCGCCCAGGCTGTCAGGCTTGCGAGAAGCGGGGGATCATCTGCGAGGGCTATGCCACGCCCTTGCGTTGGGCGAATGGCATCGCCTCGAGGGGCCGGTTCGCAGGCGCGTCGGCCCCGGAACCTCTCGTCGGAGGAGCTAGCAAGGCTCCGGCAGATGATGGAGACAGTGCCGGGCAGTCTTCCCCAAACTCAACCTCTACCCCTGGCCACGCCGGCTCCGTCGCCGCTCGCTCTGACCTATCACCGACCTCGACCTCGACCGTATCCGATACGCAGGAGCAGGTGTTCAAGAAGTGTTGGACCTCCTCTATACCCCCCGAGATAAATGCTTGCTAAGGTTTAGCTAGTTCTACACTCTGGACTGCATCGGCTGTACACTACGGAGCAGCACTGCTGGATCCAACCCTTCTTTGAAGAGATGGGTAGGCAGAGCCCTGCTCTGGTCGTCATCTCGGTTGCTATCCAGGGCTACCTTGATGACCGCGCCCGGGGCCTGTCGGTGGCATCCATGGAACGGGTCGACCTGGCCCTGCAAACCTTCCGACAAGAGTTATATGACCGTCACGAGAAGATGCATACCGCCACTGTCTGTGCTGGTCTGTTGGTCTGTACCATTTGTGTAGGTCCCAGTGTTTGCCCAAACTCCCTTGCTCTCCCGCCTATATCACGTCCTATAATTCGCATCTTGGCTGACAGCGATACCTATGCAGCTTTTCCAAGCCCACCCATGGACCATGTACATCGATCTAATGGTGAACGTCTACGAACTACGACATAAGCTGACCGTCCCCGGTCTAATACCGATAGAAGACTTGGGCACACGTCATGTCTTGGAAGTGATGGGTATAATGGATCTCCCGTCGATGGCTATTGGTCGATCGGGCCAATCCGTGGGAGTGTGGAAGCTCCTGCGTAAGCTCCAAGACACCCGAAAGGAGGGGAGAGTCGATGGGATCGAGGTCGCAACAGGCATGCCCATGTCTCTGCTTGACATATTCGCTAGTATCCTCGACAATGACGTCGAATATACTGAGAACAGGCTGTGGACATGGCCAGGACAACTCGGCGAGTATCTACAGACTCATTTATGGGACTGTTGGAGGTTCTCGGCTATCCTCGAAGTTCGGCGTCGATACAGGCTAGAACGAAAGCAAAAGGGAGTCGAAGTCAACAACGACCAAGGCTCCGCAGCAGTCCCCAACACAGAGCTGATCCTCTGCCGACTCATGTCATCAATGGACGCCCTACATCGAGCATTCGAGTTACCGCAGAACCAGCATCTCCTGGTTCACAACGGACTCATGTACCCTCTTGTCACCGTCAGCCTCGAGGTGCCACTTCTACAGGACCACCCAGACTGGAAGCATACCCTCGACAGTGTGCGAGCCACTTTTCAAGAGAGGGATACCTTTAACCTGATCAACGTGATATTCGATCTTTTAGACGAAGCGTGGCAGACAGGTACTTCGACTTTTGACATTGAAGAAGCGGCACGTCAGCGGGGTGTTGAGATTGCTCTTTTCTAAAGCATTTGGGAAGATATTTTACATGGGCGTTTTTGAAGGGAAATTGCATGGATTTGGGATACCATATATGCCTTGGGACTCGTTCGTTTATCTAGGACTGTTGGCGTACTCTTGATGGATTAGAACTCTTTGAATCATTCATCTTAATCTATCTGGATCAGCATTCCCCTGAGTCACCTAACTAGATAGAAAGAGACTGAGAAGATTATAGCATGATTGACAGGTAAGATGAGGGCTCTATCTTCCATGTTGGGATCGGGCTTAAACTTGAACTTGCATGGAGGAGAGATCTACAACAGCGATACAGGGGCCTGTGGGCACCAAATAGGAGTTCGTTAATGTTGGTTTATTTGATTCTTTGCATCTACTTTTGTCACATATGCGTCTACCCTTCTAAGGGATCTGATGGTCCTTGGCAGAAACCCCAGCTGTCCACTGATACTTGGAAGCTGCGTGCTCCGGCAGAGGATGCTTCTGGCCCTTCAAGCCATAGAAGTTCTCGCGGTAAGAACCTCCTGGAACCGCATAGTCATCCCAGAATAGCCCTCTTGCACGAAGTTCTGGAAGCAGCAGGTCGATAATGTCCTTGAAAGACTGGGGGAAGAGAACATAGGCCTAGAAGAAAGGTCAGTCGTGTTTAAGTGTAGAGTCTGGTTTACTTACAAAGTTGAAGCCATCAACGTCGGCCTCGTCGATCCACTCTTGGAGACCATCAGCCACCTGCGAGGGTGTGCCAACCAAGAGAGGACCGTTTCCTCCAAGGCTGATGTGTTCGGCCACGGTGTGCTTCGTCCACTTGGAGTTGGGAGGCGAGAACTTGGCATATCCTTCAACAGTTGATCTAGACGAATTTCAAGGTTAGCTGAAGAAACCCAATGGTTTTTGAATGAAGATACTCACCGAACAGCGTTGCTATCGACTTGTCGAAGTTCCTCATCATCTCCATACTGGTTCAAGTCGATGCCAGTCCAACCACCAAACAAGGACAAAGCACCCTCATGAGAAGCATACTTCTTGTACTCGTTGTACTTGGCCAAAGCCTCTTCCTCAGTCTTGCCGATAATGGGAGTCACCAAAGCAAGAACCTTGATCTTGCTAGGATCTCTACCAAATTGGTCCCGAGCCAGCTGCCGAATCTCGGCAATGTTCTTCTTGCACACCGAAGGAGCATGGGCGGATGTGAAGATGGCCTCTGCGTGCTGAGCTGCAAAGGCTTTTCCAGCTTTGGAAGCTCCGGCTTGAAGAAGAAGAGGTGTTCTTTGAGGACTGGGGTCCACGAGATGAGGTCCTGGAACGTTGAAATACTTTCCTTCGTGGTTGATCTGGCGGACAAGTTCTGGGTCAGTGTAGATGCCCTTCTCTCGGTCTAGCTTGACCGCGTCATCTCTCCAGGATGATTGGAAGAGCTTGTACATGACTTCCATGTACTCTTCGGCCTGGGCATATCGTTCATCGTGCTAATAAGTTAGCAACAAGTCAATATCGAGGCAGGAATTTCTTACATCCAGTTGCTCAGTTCTGCCCAGGTTTCTAGCAGCTGAGTCTAGGTAACTTGTGACGATCTGCACAAGATCAGCAAGGAACAACGGTTCAGATATGGCTTCTTACATTCCACCCCAGCCTATGGAGATGTTAGCATGAATCTACTTCAATGCAGTGGGCTACTCACCTCCCCTTGGTCAGATGATCGACAGTCGACAGGCGTCTGGCAAGGTGGAAAGGTTGCTCATAGGTTGTAGAGACTGTCACACCAAATCCAATGTTCTTTGTCGCTGCAGCCATGGCAGGAACCGTGACCAGGGGCTCGGTCAGTGGCCATTGGGCTCCAGAGATGATGGCAGGGTCCAAAGACTTCTTGTAGACATCATAGCCTCCTACAAGATCGTGAGTTTTTGGCTCCAGGTTTGGAATTTCCAGGTCATACCTAGGACATCCGCAATAAAGATGCCATGGAACTTGGCCTCTTCGAGAAGTTTAGCCAGCTCTACCCAGTGCTCAGTGTCCTTGAACTTCCACGACTCGTCATCGGGATGTCTCCATAGTCCTGGCGACTGATGACCACTGCCTATGATTTCAAACAGATCAGCATCACGTCAGCTCTGCAGGACCGGGGGAACCAACACATCATCACAAACGCATTGACAATGAGGTTCTTCTTGCCCTTTGGGCTCACATCTTGGGAAGCCATTGTTTCTGTTTGCCGAGGTAATGTCAAACTCCGATTGGACTGTGCTCAGTTCATGGGTGTTTTCTTTAAGACACTGTCAAACTGCCGGTCTTTTATGATATCCCGGTTACCGACGACGCGGGCTCCGATGTAGGTAGCTATTGCGTGATTCTCGTCATCATGGTAAATCCTGCAAGTTCCTCGCCTTAATGCAAGACCAGCAGGGTTCTCCTCTGGCATATCTCGGCACTTGACGGGTTCGGTTAATCGAAGAGTGTTTCTTCAAGCGCGGGGCCACGAGGCGATGGCGCAATCATCACCACTTCTTGCTCATTGCTGATCCAACCCCGCGCAATCACGTCTAGAACTTGTCGGAGAGCTTCCAGAGACGGTCTAGTGTTTTTCATGTCCGTTATCTCGGGATTTTCACGTCACTTTTCCGACTGTTGGGCTTTTTGGTGTCTGCCTGACAGGCGCCGGACTCGGTTTGTTGAACATGTGGTGAGATCTTGACAGCTGCTTGGCGCTCTCGGGGATTTTCCGAAAAGAGAAAAGTTTGGAATTATTTCAGGCTATCATAACGGTGCATCTTGGCTTATCAATAGCTAGTCTTGGCTTGACAGCTGTTGGGAAAAGATGCTCCGGGGCAAGAAGTGGCAGAGATACGATGGACTCCTTTGAATTACTTTGCATTGGAGATTTATTTGCGAGTTGCTTGTGAGAATCACTTGAGAAAAATGGTCTAGAGGGATATTCTTATGACATCATCTCGAGTTAATATCGCTCTACACCATATTCTATAGGTTCTAGTCTTCTAGATGATAGTAACCCACAGCTCAACCTACCCCAACCCAGTTTTACTATATCCAATCTAGTACTTCTTGACCTGCTCAGTCTCCTCACCAGAGCCCGAGTAATCATTCTGGCTCTCAACAACTTGAGGAATGGGAGCTTCCTCCGACGAGCGGACAGATGAGCCAAAGTGCTTCAGGACCAACCATGCAGGGTACAGCGAAAGACCCCAGAGTAGGAAGTTGAAATAGATACCTCCAACCTCAGCAAACACTGGAATAGAAGTGATGCCGTAGCTGACTGCTTGCCAAGCCGACTCGGTACCTCGGAGAAGGGCAGAGTAACGGATGATTTCGTCTTGGGTGTCGGCCAAGTTGTGAATGACAAAGTACCTAAGATGCAAGCATTAGATGATAAACTTTTACGTGAAATCTTTTGGGTGTGCTTACAAGAAGAGGTAGTTGAGCTGGAAGCCCAGAGTCAAGAAGACAAAGACGGCAAAAGCTGCGCCGAATCCCTCACTGCTCCAGTCATAGGTAGGCCTAGTGTGACGGAACCTAGTCGCGAGGATTGTGGCCCAGATCCACCAGCCTCCCTGAAGGGTAGCGATGACAGCAAAGGAAGAGCGGGTTCTGGTCTTCAATGAAACCTTAACTCGGTCAAGCCAAGACTAAATCCTTTGTTAGTCCGGCATTTGTATCGGTTTGCACGGGAGACTTACTCCGAGAAAGTTACCAGCAATGACAGCAATCAGACCACCCAGGAAAGATCCAAGAGCTCGAGCTCGCACAGAGAACCACACTATAACAGTCAGCATATGTCGTGGCCTTGAAAATCGACTTGTCCTTACATGCGAGGTAGGTGAAAAAGACAGCCTCGGCAAACACAGCCTGGCCAATGAAGAGAACAATCAAGAGGAACTTCTTAGTGAAGAACAGTCTTCCAGTCTCCTTGAGCTCGAACACGGGGCTCTGCTCAATAGACAAGTCCACCTTCTTGCCATCAGTCCTCTCCACCTGGTGAGGCTTGTTGAGGAGGAAAGCAACGAAAGGGCCAGCGGCCTGGATGGCGATGAAGATGAGGAACACAGTGTAAGAAACCTGGCCAGCCTCGTTGCGGTCGGCGTTGAGGCCAAGGTTGATAGCACCACCCAGGATCTGTCCCGAGAGACGGTAAGTAAGCCAGTAGCCGAGAGCCTTTCCTCGGTTCCAAGGCTCAGGGTATGCGATGGCAATAGCAGCTTCAGCCATCCAAAAGACTCCAGCAGAGATACCGCAGAGAGCAGCACCGAGCAGTGTCAGCCACTCGGTTCCGAATCTGTTGTTGGTGTACAAGCCTGCTGCATAAGGCGCATATCCAACTCTATACTATCGTCAGTGGCGAAACCTATAACACATCTCTCAAACATACGTTCCAAAGATCAAGGCACCCTTGATACCAATGTACCGAACGAGCGTACTCGAAAAGTAGCACGACAAAACCATGAGACAGAAAGTCAAGGCGTTGGCGGCGTTGACTAGCTTAGGCGAGGCAGCACCACCAGCGCCAAGCGAGTTCATGGCCGTCCAGATACCAGGAGCTGCAAAGTTGCAGAGACCCAGGATGGTGATGTTGAAGAATGTGGAGCGGTACCACCTCACTTTGTTTCCCCAGTGTCAGCAGTAGATCGTGCATGATAGGAAGGATCTCCATTGCAGAGAAAACTCACCAGGGTGGAGTTGGTCCTTTGGAGGAGCAATCTCGCTCTCTTCGTGACGAGATTTAGAAGCCATTGTGCCTGTTTGTCTCACTCTTGCAGTAGTAGGTAACAAACAAGAAGATTCTTGAGAAAAAGAAAAAGATGAGACCGACTGGAATATCTAGAGATGCAGGGCCCTGGTTAGAAAAAAAAAAGGGTGTCAAAGATCATCATTTATATTTCCCTTCCAAACCTAGGAACCGTTTCCCCTTCGATAACGTAGCACGCAATCCCATCCCTGGGGCCCTACATGGACAGGCTCGACTGCCGAACCTCGACCCCCCAAATCTAGCGCCAACGCATGCCGGCTGCGGGATTGCGTATTTTACGGCCTGGACCAGATTCTCGGATGCCCTATCCTCTCAGGGCTGCCCTCCTCTGCACATGCTGTCTCTGTCTCTGATCTCGTCCCATTGGGCCTAGAGGTTTCTCACTTGGCAAGAGTCGGTTCCGGGTGTTAGTCTTGTCACATCCCTGCTCCACGTGGAGTCGCGGCCGACTTGGTGGCTTACGCGAGCCCGAGGGCATATGGCGTGCAAAGAACCATGCGATTGACAATTCTATTCTATGCAAGCTCTTTCTTTACTCAATTTACCAAGCTACTACGGGATGCTCCACCAGCTCTCATGCACGTCGCGCAAGTCTATCTCGTCTGGACGTTTCAGATACGGCGTCAAATCCGCCTCTGGATCCGTCTCCTTTCTCGTCCACCCATTACCAAGGTACCAGGCGAACCGGTTCTTCGAGTCCCCGAGATACTTGTACTCCCAGTCCTCCCACCTCGGCTCCCTCCGAATCGCTGTAATGTGCCCAGCGCTCCCCGGCCAGAGTCCGTGGATCCTCGCCCCCGGTCGTCCGCCATTGTACCAAGAGCTGCACTTGTCTGTAAGCACCGTCTTGGCGAAGAAGGCGTCCGAGAACTCGGTAAAGTCATCGGCAGCCTTTGAAGACGGTGTGATCGACTTGATGCCCTCCCGCGACGCCTTTCGGAGTAGCTTGGCAAAGTAGGTCAATTGCGTCTCGACGCTATGCGGCACCGTCCCCGATGGCCCTGTCGCTTGAGGACCGTGGACGAAGAGAAGGTTTGGGAACCCGGGCGTCGCTAGTCCAAAGTAGGTATAAGGGAAGCCATATTCACCATCGGCCTTCCATAGGTCGCTGAGCTTCTGCCCATGAGCCTTGATGGGAAATGGAGGGACCATGTCGACGTTTGCGCCCGTAGCGCAGATGACGGCGTCGACATCCCTCTGCACGCCATCCTCCGTCTCGATACCAGTCTCTGTGAAGCGCTTGATGCGCGTCTGGATGTATTCCACATTATCTTCTGTGATAGCCTCCAGATATCCCGGTCCGGGAGTAAGACGTCGGCAGTTGGGGGAGAAGTCGGGAACAATGTGCTCAAGTAGCTCCGGCTTCTTAGCGAGGCGCTTCTTCATGATGTTGATGAACTGTTCGCGCAACTCATTGTTCAGCTCGCTGTTCCGGAAGAAGGTTCCGAACCGTCGCCAGTAGATCCCCTCAAGATCCTTTCTGAAGGCCAAATACGCATCAGGATCCTCTGCCCACTTCTTCTTCTCTTCTTCTGTGTATGGCTGAGGCTCAAGCTTGCGCTCCTCTCCAGCCCAAGACGCAGCAATCCACGTCTTATTCCGGGCATAGTGGTCCAATTGGCTCACAATAGGCTGCAGATTCGCCACGACCTGGATACCACTGGCTCCATTGCCAATGACCGCCACCTTCTTGCCCTTCGGGTCGAACTCGGCGTTCCAGTTTGATGCATGTCGAAGATGACCTTTATAGTCGGAAATTCCGGGGTAGTCGGGCAATTTCCAGGCGTTGAATCGTCCAACAGAAGTCAAGATAAAGTCGTTCTTCTCAACCGTCACCTCGTCCGTCTGCACATTTCGCACCGTCGTGATCCAGACACCCTCGGCATCATCCCACGAAATGTCCTCCACCTTGCGGTTGAGCTTGACGTACTTGTAAACGTCATATTTCCGCGCGATAGATTGCCAATAATCTCTGATCTCATGGCCCGGGGCGTACTTGTCTGACCAGTCCGTCTTTGGTTCAAATGTCGACTGATAGACGTGAGAGGCAATGTCACACCTCACGCCAGGATACACATTCTCAAACCATGTTCCTCCCTAGTATATTGTTAGTAAAATGTCACGATTAGCTGATCGCTTACACATACCACATCGGCATTCTTCTCATAAATGGTGAGCTGAATGCCCGGCACCTTCTTAGGCAGCAAGACCCCTGCCGAGATGCCAGCCAAACCGCCACCGATAACACCAACCCTCAAGGGACGAGGCTCATCGACAAATCTGTCGATCAGTGTAAGGCTGGGATTGTGGTAGGGAGAAGTGGCATCGACGTTTGGGCCATCAAGCACGGGAGCGGCTCCGTTGGCCGGGGCTGGCTTCTCAATGGGCAAGCTCCCCGGTGCGTCGTGCGATAAACCGGGCTTCTCGGCAGTCAGGGGATTGGCCGAGCCATTGATGACAGCTGCTGTCGCCATATTCGCGGGGTAAAAAAGAAGGGTAGGCTACTTGTTCTTCAAGACAAAGTATGACCTTTTCATCTGGTTGTTGGGGGTTCAACTACGGTCCCTATAAGAAGTCGAGTCGACGGTTACTGCGACTTTCTTTTTCCCTTATCGTGACTTGCACTGAGCACGTTAACCTGTTGGTCCGTGACATCATTTCCCTCCAAAGACTCGCCTCGCAGGGCCATTCGCTGATGCAATTCTCGTCCTTCTGTCACCATGTCAACACCCCTCAATCACGCACCCGCCCCACGGTCTTTCACCATCACGGCCCCACCACCGCCGACGACTCTTTACCATGGACATGGGCTCTTGCAGCCAGTAAGCAGTCTCGGTGGCTTATTATCCCCTGTTTAGATGCAGATCGCTTTTCTCGGGCATATCTGGCATCAGCAAAAGGCGTCAAGGTGACCATGAGCCGAGCGGGTGGTACGCCGCAATCGGCAAACCGAGTTAGGCATATCGGGCTACCACCGACCATTGAAACGTTTCTTGTAACCAATAACCTACCTAGCAAGGGAGCGCTTACGTACAAATCCCGAGGTAATGACTGGGTGGTTTGGAGGTATTGCTCCTTGTCTGGGTTGGTCAGCACGAACCATTGAGCTCACATTTATGGGTGAGGTGGCCAGGTCAAGTTTTCCACAACTTCTTTGTTCTTTTTCCAAATTCTGCCTATTGAATCTACCATATTAACTAGCTTGACCGCCGATAGGGTCAGCTCAGCCGGCGACAAGTCATCACTCCGACTAATCAGTTCACAGTTCTGTTCATCAACAGTTATTCCTACCACAGATTCCTAGCATCACTCGCAAATAAATATTCACCATTCATGCATCCTAATATTTCCAAAATCTTCTTTCTTCCACCGCCTAGATGCTTCACTGGACTTGATCATTTCGTGTCAGCCTCTGAATCAAGGTGAAGCGACGTATACACTGAAGCGATTCACACCTTTGCTTCTTCACGCATCATACACATAACATATAGAGGCACAAGTCTTAGGCGCTCTATTTTAAGTTTCTTCTACCGTACAAATAAACTTGAGATCTTATACCTGTGAAATTAGGTTTCTGGAGAACCTTGATTCGCAAAAGCACTATTGGTGCGTGCCAGCCGCTCCCTCGAAGTACCCTCCTATGCAACTTCATTAGCATCGAATGACTAATGGCATAGTTCCATGCCTCATAGTCTTATGCAACTCGGTAGTTCCATAAGCATATTTTCCTAAGTGTTGTTCCTAGTTGCCCTCTTCAACGCCCATTGGTCTATCTATCGGCCCATCAGCAGTGCGTGCAGCATCTGGTGATAGAGTATCACAAACACAGTATTGTTACGGTTGTTGTCGTCATTGATATCGATAACATCTCCAGACATAGTCACCTGGCACAATGTCAAAGAGCACGGGCGGTGAGGAAATCCAGTATGGGCAAAGATTCCTTGGGTTTAGTGGCTTCATCCCTCAAATCATTCTTCACTCACGTATTGTGATAAAGGTAGACTTTGTCGATACTCTTTTCTTTGCTCTCGAGGCATCTCTTATTTGATCTTGAATAAGAGCGAGGCAAGCCGCCATGAGGGCAGGGTTCTCTTAAGTGGTCTTCTAGCTCTGTTCTCCCATCAAGGGCCAGGCTTCAACTGTATCAAAGCATACATTAGCTTTTATTTGGCACCAAACTCTGGCGTCCTTTCGATGGATAGTATGTTCAAATCCATGAAACACTGCTGATCAAAGGTTCAGAGGATATGTAGGCCCTACGTTGTCCCGAGAGACGACGGGTATGGACAAGATGCCGGGTTCGTCTTGATCTTCTTAGGACTGAAAGGTGTGCTCTCTGTCAAGATTGAGGTTTCCATGACCTCGGTCGACCCGAATAATAAAGTGAAAGATGTGCCATGTCCATGAGACTGGCTAGTGGCTTTGGAGAAGAAGGTAAACAATGATCGAGCGCAGACTCGAGACAGATAAAGTCGCAGCCCATGATCTGAAGTCTCTCATATAAAAAGGAAATCAAGATCGGCTCGCCCGGATGTCACGTCCTTTAAGACAGTTAGACCCTTTTACAAAAAGACCCTGCCGGCCACGCAAGCGCAACGTCACCTCTGTCCGAAAAATCATGACACCCTGCACGCGACAAGTTAAGCTTCTGGAGCAACAAGGCTATCTTTAACTCGGTTGCCATAGGGCTCTGTCAGCACTGCCGGGGATCCGGGGCTGTGGTAGCTCGGTCTCGGTCTCGGTTTCGTGGGGCTGACCTATCGCGTGTCTCACTTTACAACCGCATGAATTTTAGCTCAGAAGGTTAAAGTTGACACAGGCGAATATTTCCCCTGTTTGTCTTAATTCTACCCATGTAGACGGTTGCCGTTGTTCCGAGAACGTGTTTAAACGGCCGCACCAGGTGCTTCCATCAAGCAAGGAAAAGCCTCTTTGACGCGTAAAGCAACGACGTCTTGAGTGTTTTATGTCGTTTGAGCCTCGTCAGCTGTCCCAGATAGATAGCCCTATTTGATCGATTTGGGAATAGCTTCCTTCCAAGACCTGCCATAACTTGGGTGACCATGTTGTTCTAGGCCCACAAGGCTGATTCGAAGTGCGCGGCCGGCAAGATACTATTCTCGATGTCTAATAGCACCAAAGCTTCATCGTAGCATCGGCACATTCCTTGACGATCGTCATGCCCTGCCAAGAGTCATATATAATTGCCGAGGGAGTTCCCTTTTGTCCCGACCTCAGTCTCATCACCATCAACAACTCCTGATCAAACATTCCACAGTTCTCAATCTTCAGTATTCCCTTTGTCGACAGCCCACTCTTCGGCTTCAAACTCAGCAATGTCCACCACAAACAACCTCCCGTCCAACAATACCCTGAATCTCTCCTATGCAGCTCTAGGCATTTTCGGTGCCCTCCTTCTCCCTAGCGTGTACATCACCTGGAAGCATGGAAAACCTGGCATCATCTGCTGGCCTATATTCGTGTCCTTCTTTGTTCTTCGCTTCGTGTCGGACGCGTACCTCATCATCCGTAAAAACGACCCCGAAGAACCAACTACCGTCACCATGATGACCAATGCTGGAGGCATTGTATGCTTGTCGCTGACTCTGATTGGCATGATCTATGAAGCGTAAGAAATCTTCACCAAGCAACTCAATTACAGCATACTAACATTCAACAACAGTGTCAATCTTATCCCATCTCAATCCAAACGTTGGGGTCGAAAGATAATGCTCGGTGCCACCCATCTCGGCAACACGGTCGGTATTGGCATGGCAGCATACGCAGGAAAGCCAGACGACGATGCTCCCGGCGGCGTGAAGGACGAGACCCTCAACAAGGTTGGAAACATACTCATGTTTTTGGTCATGGTCGTGGTCTTGTTCTGGTTGTGGCCCTCGGCGAAGCGAGTTTTCTCAGCCCGACAAGAAGTCAACTACAAGGAGTCCAAGGCACTCATCATGGCTGCTGGACCTGGAATCGTTCTCCAGCTTATCCGCCTGAGCTACAGTCTGACATATGCCTTCAACCGCATCGAAAGCTTGGATCCAGTCACCGGAAGCTTTGCCACAAGACTTGTGTTGATGTTTGGAACACAGCTGTGCATTGTTCTGGTCATTATCGCTGGAGGATGGTTTAGCAAGGATGCGCTGCCCCCTTCGCTAATCAAGGTTGGAGCTGCAGACGTTGAGATGAACAGGGCTTCAGAGAGATTGGTCAGACAACAAGAGGCAGGTGTTGTTTGATCGGCATTTGTGATTACTGCCGAACATCCTAGAACAAGTTCATGCAGGATATCTCTTGGGTAGTCGACAGGGATTGAAAGCAGGGGGAAGAAGGCATGTGAGTGGGTGTTGGACTGGTGGTAGCACTCCCGACTGGTGTTATGGTGACAGTTATTTTTCGGATCAAAGCCGAAAAACAACTAGGTGGATGGTGGTAAGGGGAATAAGACGGCTGGATTGTACTTCTATACTACCTGTTAACTAATATATTTTCTCTCGTTTATACACTCGCTCGCCTCTTCTTTAAGAGGGTCACCAGCTCGAACAGCAAATCATGGCTTGCATCCGCAGCTTTCGACACAAAGCTAGGAACAAACAAAAAATATGTATCGTCTTTTGATTCTTTCTTTGCTTCTTTTTCAAGCCCGTGTTTCCATGCCTATACTTTCGCTTTCTTTTTCCTGTTCTACGGTACGCCACCTTGCTGTCAATGTGTATCCCAACGTGTGATGACGTCATCAGATGAGTATAGGTTAAGTGAAGACCTGGCGACTTCGATGTGATGGACACACAAAAAGCCACGGGAAAAGACAAATGGAACATTAAACACGACATGCAAAGCGAAAATTAAATTATGTTCCACCGTTTGCAACCCAGAGTGAGATTGTTTCGTCGCCTGAAACTCTGTATGACGGTTGTGACTCAGATCATGAAGAGGAGATAGCTCCAATATCTTCGACGACGCCAGCGGGGAAATGGAGGTCATGACAGGAGTCTTACGAGTCATGCGACCCGAGGCATGATCCTGGAATAGGCAAGTGGTAATTGCTGTCAGACAACCTCCACCAAGTGCCTGTGCTTGAGTGGGCGGGGGAAGTAGAAAAGGGCCGCCTGGATGGAGATCTAGACCTCCACTTGATATGGATTGTAACAAAGATTGAATTGAATCAGATAAGATGATATACAGATATGTAAATGTGTCTCTATAAAGATAATTTGTTATTATTTTTCACTTCTTTTACATGCTACTCTAATATAAAAAAGTGACCTTGAGACAAGTCAACAACTTTGTTATTCATGTCTCATTATTTCTTCACCAAAATGTCTTGTGCGGCCTCGGCCCCTGACGCGTGTGGCAAAGGTCAATTCCGCCCGCGGTGCGCGGTTATCTCCTTCAGTGGAGCCCATTATCAATAAATACCTGTATCGATGCTTGAGCGTCCGGGGAACGCTTATCAGGTGGACCTCGTAATCTCGTAAAGGGACATGATCTGTCCAGGTAGGGCGCGATAGCGGGAGACTTGCTCTGCCAAGTGCCAAGAAGGATATTCCAGAAGGAAAAGAAGGACAGCGCTTCCAGCGACTCTTTGTGTTGGCCAAGACAGCGCGGTCTTGGTCACAGGCGGACCGCGCGGAATCATAGCCGCGATGCTTCACAAGACTCATGCGAACCCCAAAGGCCAAGCCTCTTGTCGTGTACCCCGGACCTTCTAGCCTGATCAGGCACGAGATAAATCGTGGAGGAGCGGAGCCCATGGCAGAGAAGCCCCTCCTCCACACCCACAGTCAGCCCGTGAACCTTGCCGACCGGGCCTCAGCTCAGCGACGGGCCGTTTGTGTCCTTGATTTCGCTCCTTTCTCCTTGACATAACTTAAACCTCTTTCCCATCTTCTGTTTCTTGTTTGTTTTGTGATACCCCGCGACATTCCTTGTCGTTTCTCAACTGCGACTCCTCTCCCTGCCAGGGCCTGCGTGCCATCTACAGATTCTCACCATCACGTGACAGCAAAATCTCATCTCGTCGCGTCGCCAATGGAGCACGGCACGAGCAACGACGCCGACCAGGCGCTCGCCCGCCTGGGCTACAAGGCGGAGCTACCTCGGAACCTGAGCATGCTCAGCGTGCTGGGCCTCTCATTCGCCATCATGGCCGTGCCGTTCGGTCTCTCGACGACAATGTACATCACCCTCACCAACGGCCAGGCCGTCACCGTCATCTGGGGCTGGGTCCTCGTGTCGCTCATCTCGCTATGCATCGCCGCCTCACTCGCCGAGATCTGCGCCGTCTTCCCCACTTCCGGAGGCGTGTATTATTGGAGTGCCATGCTCAGTACCGAACGTTATGCGCCCTTGGTCAGCTTCGTCGATGGTTGGCTCACTCTTGTCGGCAACTGGACCGTCACATTGTCCATCAACTTCTCGGGAGCGCAACTCATCCTTAGCGCCATTACCATCTTTAACGAGGATTTCGTGGCCAATGAGTGGCAGACGGTGTTGTGCTTCTGGGCTGTTATGCTTGTGTGTGCGTTGGTGAATGCTTTTGGCTCTCGATACTTGGATCTTATCAACAAGGTCTGCATTTACTGGACTGGTGCGAGTGTTATCATTATCATTGTCACATTGTTGACCATGGCTGATACTCGCCGGTCTGGTGAATTTGTCTTTGGCCATTATGATGCCTCGGCGAGTGGTTGGCCCGAGGGATGGTCATTCTTTGTTGGTCTTTTGCAAGGTAACAACATCAACACCCATATTCACTTCCAATACTAACATGAATAGGTGCCTACGTCCTTACTGGCTACGGCATGGTCGCTGCCATGTGTGAGGAGGTCCAGAACCCCGAGCGTGAAGTCCCCAAGGCCATCGTCCTCTCCGTTGCCGCCGCCGGAGTCACTGGTGTCATTTACCTGGTGCCCCTCCTCTTTGTCCTCCCCGACGTCCAGATGTTGCTTGCTGTCGCCAACTCGCAGCCCATTGGCACCTTGTTCAAGGTTGTGACAGGTTCTGCCGCTGGCGGTTTCGGTCTTCTATTCCTCATCCTCGGAATTCTCATGTTCGCCGGTATCGGAGCCCTCACTGCCGCTTCCCGCTGCACCTACGCCTTTGCCCGTGACGGTGCTATTCCAGGACACAAGCTGTGGGCTCGTGTCAACCACAAACTTGACATGCCTGTCTGGGCGCTCGTCTTGTCCACTGTCGTCGACTGCATTCTCGGCTGCATCTACTTTGGCTCTTCAGCTGCCTTTAACTCCTTCACTGGAGTTGCCACTATTTGCTTGTCCACCTCATATGGTGTCCCCGTCCTAGTCAACCTAATCCGCCGACGCAAGATCGTTCAGCACTCGCCCTACCCTCTTGGAAAGTTTGGCCCACTCATCAACGGAATCTGCGTCGTCTGGATCGTCTTCTCCGTCGTCATCTTCTGCATGCCCGTGTCGCTTCCCGTTGATGCAAGCACCATGAACTATGCTTCCGTCGTCTGGGCCGGATTTGCCGCCATCGCCTTTATCTGGTACTTTGCCTATGCTCGAAAGCACTTCAAGGGACCCCCCATCAACAGAAGTGAGTCGTTTGAGCCTGGAGTCAAGGTTCTGGCCGGCGAGGGAGGCAGGGCTGCTGATGATACCACGGGCGAGATGCAAGAGAAGGGCTCTAGCTAGAGGGTGTAAATGTCAGGGTCAGGTGTACAATTACTGAATCACTATAGCGTATTGTTCGAGAGATACCATCATTGAAAGAGATAAATATGTTATTGATTGTCCTACAAGTCCTGTTTTTACAAAGCAACGTGTTACAGACACAAGCCGGTGCATCATGCGCAGATCAAAGGTAGCTTTACCTCATCGATGAATGACCCCAACCACGGGGTTACGGGATGGTTGCAACGCGCTCAAACTGGTCTCGTTGCTCCTGTGCCTGGCACTCTCTGATTATGTGAAGGAAGTGTCATCATCAATCACTGGGTCACCATCAAGTGAATGTGGACATTGCAATGTCCATTGGATACTTGGCGACAGTTTGTCAGCATATATATCTACCCAATTCATCTCTAACAGCGTTTCCTCACTCTGCGTACAATTCATTGTTCCAAAGCCAGCTCTCATCTGTTACCAACAGCCACGGCAACTTCCTTATTTATTAATAGGTGCTAATTCCCTCTTCTTTCCCATTCAACATTCATGTAAACTTACCTATCGATCGTCTCTCGCACGTCTTTTGGAAAGAGCCCTCGGGTCTAGAACGAACGCCAAGCCAGGTAGTGGTCATGAAACCCAACTTGCCTCCCGCCGAAACTCGCAGCTCATTCATCTCTATACGGCCTCTAACAAAAATCCAATAACAATGAATTCATATGCTTCCAATCCATTTTCCCGCCTTCCCGACGATATCCGAGACAGGATTTATCTTCTTGCGACTCCTCCACGTATCGTCAGGGTCGAGGAGAGCCCCCAGGTCTCTTCCCCTGCCGTGCTCGCATTTCTATACAAACTTCAATTCACGGGCAAACGGCCCTTCATACATCCTTCTTTGGCATATTTTGCTCCTTTCTGGCGCCCGTATGTCTTGCAGCTACAAGGATGGAATCCGCAGATCCTGCCGCCCCATGAATCAATCAGCCAGTCGCCGACTCAGTCCGATCCGTGGAAACCATCCCAAAGTTGCCCTCGAATCGATCCAGTCTGGCTTGCGCACCGACCTGAGCTCGCATGGAATCTCTGTCGAAGCTCGAGCCTCTACTCCAAAGCTCCAATACCGCCTCTGCTGCATACGTGCTGCGACTCTCGAAACCGCTTGAGGCGACTCGGATACGAACTCGCGTTTTCAACTCGCACCTCCGAAGCCTGGACTTGGTTCAACTTTCGACGCGATACGCTGTTTCTCAGGGATCCCGATATAGTCGACTTCCAGAGGTACAAAATTGATGTCCAGGGCCGCTACTTCGACGATATGCTGTTAGCCCTCCCATTCAACTTGGCGCAGTTCACGCCTTTGGACCTACTCAGTGTCCGACGACTTGCCCTTCCTTTCGACCGAGTACTCGACATGACGGAACCTTCTTCCCCAGACCTGTTGATGAAAATAATGGGGGCTCTGCGTGTCATTCCTCACCTTGAACAACTTTTTATAGCCAATGGCATCTTTGGTTCCGGAGCCGAGACACAGCCCTTGGAATGGATCGACTGCGACGCTGCGGATTACCACATTGAAGAAGTTCGGAGATTTTCTTTACTTAGAGATCTTAGCAAGTTTGTTATTGGAACAAGTCTATTCAGACCCTATACAGCTGCCTGGGTAGACTTTTCGACATTTGTGGGCGACGAGTTTGAGGAGCGTCTTCAAGAAGGCCGAGACGAAGACTTGCGCCACTCAGTCCGAAAATGGGGTGTTCCCAAGGTTAAAGTAGGCTACCTCGGCGCGCCAAAGGACTTGAGGCGTCTGTCTCGCATGCGACAGGAGTACTGGCAGGAGCTTGATAACACAGACGTCGGCGAGAAAAGTTCCAGCGAAAAGGAACAGTCGATGTCCAGCACCTACTCTGAGTCCGGGGAACTTACGAGCAGCTCTTCAGGCGGCGATACCTGGTCTGATGATTGGCCAATGTACTGATGAAGCATCGATTGTTTGGGAATGTCATGAGAAGAGAGCAGATGTGCATAACGAGCGGCCAATGACTTAACAGCGTGTTTACATAACTATTGTGGTAGAAATTGAATACAAACTGCTATTGTTTCCATTTCGCAAAGGTGCAAGCTTGCAATTATCAATCCAGGTACAGGTATCCGGACAAAGACGAAAAGTTTTGTATCCCCTATAGTCCTTAGTGTTACCCCAACAGTCTATATGAGAAGTGAAGTGAATCAATTCACCAAGCTGCTCTCTGATTGTTGAGCCAGTGACATGGATGTCAATGGTGGTCTAGAGTTCAATACCAACAACGCTTCTCCCTTCTTTGACCGTATTGCTCCGTGTCATACTCAACTGCATGAGTTTCCAAGAACGGGAAATACCAGAGTGTTTGCCTAAAACCTCGTGCTCGTGTTCCTATCTTTACGAGTATGCATAGTCTATCGATGTCTTCCTAGATCTAGTCAATCTCTGGCGTCGACGGGACACCTGCTCATGGTGATCTCATCTAATTCTCCCCGCTTAGTGAAGATCACTCAAGCACTCCCCCCCCCAAGCCTACTGGCCCTCGGCAATCTCGACAAGAATGTTGCAAGTCTCGGGAGCCTTGCCCAGGAAAGGGCTGTGGCCAGCAGCTATCCTCCTCTCTTTCATGCCAGGGGTCAACTTGACCAGCTTCTCCTGAAGAGCTAGTGGGAAAATAAGGTCGTTCTCGCAGATCACGTAAGTCTTTGGGATGGTAATGTCGCTCGCGATAAAGTCGATGCCTGTCTCGAAGGCGTCTTGGGAGTGCGGCAGCACGTTTGCGTACACCTTTCTTGCTTCCTCCTCCGTGGTATCGTTGTAGAGCAACTGGAATCCCTTTTCATTGACGGTAGACTGCTTGTTCTGCAACAATCACGTTAGACTCAAAGATGAGAACGTAGTTGTGAATGCTTACCTTTGTGTAAGCCTCTTGGGTGTTTTGCCAGTCAGGCCAAACTCCACCAAGAGTCGTCAACAAATCCCAACCCTTGACAGGAACCGCAAAAGCCGCGAGAAAGACAATGGAGCTGAATCCACCCTTCAGCCCTCGCTCGGCTCGCTCATGGACCCCCTGTCCCTCTGTGGCGACCGTGGCGGGGATGCCTCCGTACGAGTGGCCGACAAGAACCACTTCTCTGCCTTCATTAAAGTAAGGCTCAGCTGTCTCTAGCACCTTTGCCTTGTCGGCTTCCCAAGTGACTCCATGTGTTCCGTGGCCCATCGAGGGCATCTGGGGGATTGCGCATTCGTAACCAAGGCGGTTGAGTTCGTTCTTGAGGAAGCCGTAGCAGACGGGCGGATGCCATGCTCCGGTGACGACAAGGAAAACAGGTTTATCATTAACTGAGCCCATCTTTGTTTGTGATCTGCGGGATGTAACTGAGGGGAGGGGGGAAAAGTAACTGTGAACTACCAAGTGGACAGTGGCGGCGCACTGCGGGTAGTTATATCCGGCGATGCGGGAACTTTTCAGCCTCAAAACACACCGAAACAGATCCGGTTCAGGATCAGGCATTGGCGTTTCTTACTGCAGGTTCCACATGAGTGCGCGTATAGCCTCAAGTACGGGGCATCATACGACGAATCCTTCCATGTCTTACATGCCCACGGACCCATCTCAGAACACGCAGCTCAGCACGTTTCTGGCAAAACCTCCCGCTGTGACGAGCCCCCGTCCATGCGAGAGGTGGGACTCTTTGGAATGGGTGCCATGGATTTGGTCCCTGCAAGGTGTTGTTGGCTGTTAGTTCTGCAATATGCAAGGTCCGGTTACAGCTGAACTCAGATCCCCCTTGCACTCGACCCATAATAGCTCCTCACTCGGCGAGGGGGTGTTTGTGCCTAGAGATGGTTTTCCATTTATCGAGCACGGACTCGATCTTGGAGTGGGAGCACCCGAACCCGTGGTAACGAAACCAGTACCTTGACGAGACGTTCAGCTCTGGTCGAGATGGGGGGAACGAACAAACATTTAGGTCGATGACTGGTTGATATTGATATCGCTTGTGCGTCAAGCAGCGTGTTTGCCTTTTCATTGTTGATGTTTGACAGCCTCTGCTTTGGTCTGTAGCGAATTTAGGCGTCTGTGGTAAGTACCTTGTTGGACCAACGCGAGGAGACGAGGCTGGTCAAGGCGCTAGCTGTTCATTATGGAGGTGTTGGGAGGCAATTGGCCGTTTTGCTGAGGTAGGATCAAGATATCTTTGGAAGATCAATGCTGGTGAGTGATCACACCCTCCTTTATTAACACTCCATCTGACAAGCATCTGTAGTGCCTTTCCATTAGCGAACTCACCTACGGTTCCGTCCTCTGCACCATCAAGGCAGCCACCCTCTCGACGCACCACCGCATCTTCCCCACCCGGTTCATGAAATTCGGCGGATACGTTCTCGGCGGCATGGCTTTTGCCCAGTGGGTGGCTGTGATCTCCGTCTCCATCTTTCAGTGCGCCCCCGTTCAGAAGACATGGCACCCATTTATGGAAGGGGGGAACTCCTTGGATAAGAACCAGTTTTTTCTCGGAAACTCGATTCCCAATATTATTACCGACGCCTTGATTCTCTGCTTGCCTGTGTACGAAAGGTCGAAGTTGCAGGTTCACCGGTCTCAAAAGCTTGCTATCATCGGAATCCCTCTCCTCCGGGGGGTGTACGTCTACCTCTTGGTCTTCAGACAAGGCTCAGTATACTAACTCGCTATAGTGTCGTCGTGATCAGCTTTATTCGCCTCAAGGTCCTCATTGGCTTCGCCAACGCTGGAGTTAACGCAGACTTTACTCGTGAGCAACGCACACTGATCCCATTCTTGCCGTGTCTTGCTAACATTAACCAGAACTCATCGGACCCTGCTTGATATGGACGAAAGTCGAACCAACGATCGAATTACTCTGCGCGAGCCTCCCTACGATGCAACTTATCATGAACCTCCTCTTCGATCGCTTGATCGGCAGATCCTCGAAAGAACGAGAAAATAAATCTTCGGGTCTTGTGACGATCGGCGGCACAGGGTCAAAGTCAACCAACCTGAATAAGACCCAAGCAAAAGACAGACCCTTCAAGGGACTGCACGACAAAGACTCGGCCGAGGAGCCTGTTCTGTGGCCCGAGTCCTGTATCAACGAGCAGAGCACGTCAGTGGGGAGAACGGTCTACACGAAACGTGTTGGACAGGGGGCCATACCGTTGGATTCGATTGCTGTAAATAGAGGCATTACATGGACAGAGTCTCGAAGGGAAGGTTATTGATTCAAGACACGATAATAAATCACTGTTCAACGGGAGACATAGGTTTACAAAACTCTGACATTGTAACTCTTATACGACTCATACATCAGACCAATTCTATAAATCCTTGGAGTCTCCTGCTCCTACCCAGATCATACACAAAACCAAATCTGTAAACACGCAAAGGCTTCTCGGTTGGTAAGAAGCCCAGAAGAACTCGTCAAAAAAAAAAAAGCCACATCAGCTAAAGATGCTGAAACCAGACTGGGGGGGAATCGGCGTTGTCGGACAAAACCTAGCCACAGACCTCCTTGCGAGGCGTATGAAGCATGACGATCGAAGAGATGGGTCCCTTGGCCTGTATTTATGGTTAGTGCGTATCATGGGAAGCAGGGGCTGGGCTCCAACTCACTCCAGTGACGGGATCAGTTTCGAATGTTACAGCGATACCGTTGACAAATTCTTCGTACGGAACCTGGAACATTGTCCAATTCTCCTCGCAATGAGTTCCTTGGCCGAGGATCACCCATTGAAAACAGTCCGACTTTAACTATTCCTCTTGGTTAGTTCACTCCATCGGGGTCATGGGGAAAGCAAGTGTAGAACATACCATGATACCGTTCAAAGTTCCATCCTTGGGTATCCCAATCTCAGCAATGCTCTCTCCATATGGGCCATACAAGTCGAAAGGGGTCGTTTCAGCATCCTCGGGCCAGTCTCTTCCATGGCCCCCCACGTATCGGTCTCTCTCGTTGTAGCCCTCCACATACTCAGCCCTGAGGCCAAGAATCGGCTTCCCGGTTGCATCGGTGGGATTCTGGGGCGTATAGGCTGTGACTCGTGATAGCTTTCTCAATTCGAACTCGTGCTCTGCCCACGCAAGTATCTCGTACGGAGTGGAGCTTTCTTCGAGAAGTCCTTCATCCAACTGAAGGGGAAAGATGGGAGTGAACTTGGTCTCTGGAAGTTTCCAGATGCGAGGGGCGTCGTGCGTCCAGAAGATCCTCTGAGCTAGAGGGTGAGGGGTTTCACGAGGCAGAGGAGGGCACTTCTGCTAGATTGGTGCCTCTAGAAAGCCAAGTCGCGAGATGACACTGTCCTGTATGATGTTAATCTGAGTCCATCAAGTCCTGGATGATCAATACTTACCGAGCGAATCTGTCCTTCAACGCCCACCAAGCATTTGCCCTCTGAGACAAAAAGAGTTCTGCAATCCCCACCATAAATTTCTAGTCGGTTACCAAGCGGGACGTTGAACTCTGACCGAAGTCGAAGCTGACGGCAGTTAGTCTCCTCAAACCTACAACATATGATCTTGTCAGGATATGACAAAACTCACATCGATGCCTTTGATTCCTGCATTTGGGTTGTCCTCTGCCAAACCGTCCTTTCCAAAGGAAAGCTTCATCTCGGTTATCCAGTCTCCAGGCATCAACGGTGTCGTTTCCACGTTGTCAGATCGTGTGCCAAAGATACGTTGGCTATCTCTCAAGGTGACACCAATACCGGTGAGGAGGCCATCATCATTCCAAAAGGTTTCGAAGGTAAAGGCTCCGAACCGACTGGTCTGCAGCTCTCCTCCCGAATGAAGCCAAAACGTTCGGCTGATGTCGTCTTGTCGTGATGCTTGAGTAGGAGCCACCTTGAACAAGATGGGTCGTTGAGTCTGTGCAACCATCTCTGTGTCTGGCTCCGCAGCATACTTGAGTTCCGAGAGATAATTGGCGTAGTTCGAAATCTGAAGACAACACTGCCAAATACGTCGCCGGTTTGCAATGGCAAGAAAGGGTTCTTCGACTCCGAACTTGGGCATCGTCACAACCTTAAGCCAACCATACAGCTTCCTGTAGTCGATAGGTGTGGTCCATGTCTGGAGGCATGTCTTCAGGTCCCAAAGCCAAGGCATGTCGATAGCGATGCGCCATTTCCAAAAGTGGTTGCTCTGTGTATCATTGTAGAATGGTCTCGAGACAGCTCTCAGAGACCGGAGGTCTTCATATGGAACTGCGAGTGCGATCTCGCGAATGATTTCGTTAGATAGCATGGAGAAGGGATCGTTGTCTGGACTAGGTCCTCGGGGTAGTACCTTGCCATGGTAGGCATGGTAGCGACGGTACCGGAACCTACCCATGGCCAGCTTGTCAAGCAGGAGCTCGTAGAAGTCGTCAGCGAATCTCGGGCTGGTGACAAAGAACTAGTGATATCATCAGCATCTCATTAACAACCTTGACACATTGCAACTCACCTCCTCGCCCGGGACAGGGATCCAATCTGTAGGCCCTCCTGGGGCCCACGTGATGGGGCCATAGTTGATGTCGAGGCGCTCCAAGCGTCCTCCGTATAGACCAACCATTGCGTCATAGAGCAGATCAGGATCAACTTCATCAGACCAGTAAGCTGTTTTGAGCACGTCAAAGCAGTCGCTGTGGAACGGAAACACGGCCGTCATGGTGGAATCTTGTGGATGGTAGCTAAGAAATGTTAGTGCAGGGGTTAAAAGCGTATGTGGTAAAGACTTGCCAGTCAGCATCTGTTCCCTGTGGCTGGTTGTATTCGTCTTGAATTAATGTTAGCAACTATCGGTCGAGGTCTGAGTGTGGGCTGTCAACAAACCAAGACGAGGAACGAGAGTCAGTCGAAACTAGTGGTTGAGATTTAGCCAGGCTCATGTAACGGGAAAGGAGACTCACGCCGTGATCGTAGGGTTCTGCATCAGCAATAAAGCACCTGATAGCGTTAGCATGTGGCCCATCAGTAGACTCGTTCAAAGCTCACCTGTCCTCCCCAGAGCCGTCTGGATCCCCAGTGGCATCTGGATTGTAACCCACACATTCTACCTCAGTCAGCCAGAACAAAGTGTCTTCATTGACAAGGGCAGGATCGAGGCTCCGATCCTCGTCTTCCCGGTGCCAGTTCTCTGGCCTGTCGCGCGACGAATTGTCATTCGTCGAGTCGTCAGTAAGGGGAAGCCCCTGGCGTATTCTGCGCACTCGGTCTCGGCGTCTGACCAAATCTCTGGGAGCAATACTTCCGATGGCTACGTCGTCGTTCAGAACGGCGCCGCATATGGCGCAGTAGCACGGGTCCACGCTCATTTTGAAGAATGTGTTGGTGGAAAAACAGAAACGAAGAGAAGACGATGGAGATCAGGCGGGAAGTTGGGTGGGTAAACAAGCTGCACTGATATTATCCGTATAAGGGGGGGCAGTAATTCCCTTATGAAATAAGTCAGTATGAAAATTCAGATAATAGAGAAAAGAATGCCCCCTTACAGTCCTATGTTTACAGGTCAAAGACCGAAGAGGTCAAGCGCTGATAGACAGCACTGACAAACACCGGACGAGTCCTCTACAGTGCGCATATTCTTTCACAGCACGCAAATTCTGTTCCTTGCACAGTACCTGGGCTTTCATTTTCCAAAGGCCCGAGTCCAGGAAAAACAACACTGGTGAAATCCAAACACCTCTTCACAATTTCACAATCTTCACCTCTACCCTCAGGCGCCTCTGGTTTCTCCTCGGCGTATTCTCCTTTCCTTTCTTTCTGGCCCTTTCAAAAATCAAACCAGTTCAGGGCACTGGAACGTCATCTCCCCATCTCCTCATCTCCTTTTTCGAAGAAGTTGCCGCGATGCCTCCTCCAAAGCTGCCTCCCTACGGTGTCTGGCCCGACGTTGTCATCCCCAGTCGCCTGCTGCACCCTGAGAACATTCGAAAGCTCACAACCCCCCGGAGGCTGGCCATGCACAAAGTGATTCGACATCTCACTGCACCAGAGCTTTCAAAGATATCTCGAACCTCCAACAGCTCATCGCTTGGTCTCCTCAATATACTACCCGCAGAGCTTCTCCTCGAGGTGCTCCAACTCATCGACTTCCAATCTCTTTCTCGACTCCTGCGAACCTCCCTCAGAGGCAAGGAAGTCGTAGAGGCATTCCGGTTGTACCATGAGGTGATGAGACACTGCCCCAAAGCCCTGGCTGCGCTGGGAGAAACACGCCTTCTCCGACACCACTCCTCTGCTCTTGTTCGACAAGTACTCTCTGAACAGAAATGCGCCTCCTGCTTTGAGTTTGGTGGTTTTCTATTCCTCCCAACATGCGAGAGAATCTGCCACGACTGCCTCGACAAGAACTACGCTTTTCACTTAACCAAGGTGTCCTTTGCGAAGAAGTGGTTCAACCTTAGCAACAAGGAGCTACGAAGAATCCCAATCATGCAAAGCATCCCCGGGCGTTATCAGTTGAGACCCGAAGCTAAGCGCAAGCATAGTCGGTCCCATCAGCTTGTCAGCATCAAGCAGCTCATGCAGTTGGCCATCGACATGTATGGCTCTCCTGAGAATGTTGCCAAACTCATGCCGACCGAGGACTCTGACATCGATGACTACGACCGCAAGATGCTTGAGAAGTTCCACGAAGCCCCCTTGAAGCCACCCGGTTGCGACCTTTCCAAGCTCCCGTTCGACTACATCTTCTTCGATCAATGGCCCGGGATGGCGGCCATTGAAATGCCTTCTCTAATCAACTCACACTGCGATTATGGACGCGAATGTCAAGGCTGCGACACTCTTCTGAGAAGGAAGCGGCTCGGGATACTGCCACGCCAGGTGGAGGAGAAGTTTGTCCCGCACGATCTAGATCCACATGAGGTACTTAGAGCGATGGCCTCTCGACTTCGACCACGGGCAGAGTTTGTAGAGCATCTCCGACACTGTTATGGTGTTGCTTGGATGTTCCGTGAGGATGGGCCGGACCTGATACCTGACATTGAAGGGCAATGTTAGATGGCACATTGAAGATGTGATAGCGTGTGGCAAGGCAAACAAGATGCCAAGGTTTTTCGAGGATTTCGCAACAGAGAAACGAATTTTGAAGGAACTTGATAATGGGATGTTGGACTGGTTTCATGTCAGAGGCTTTCGAGGATTTCACAGCAGGGCAGCAGATTCTGAAGGATCTTGACAAGGGATATTGGAAGGGTTCATGGCAGGAATTTCGAAGGTTTCGCAATAGGGCGAAGGAATTCGAAGGATCTTCACAATGGGACATTGGACGGCTTCATGCCAGGACTTTTCGAAGGTTTCGCAACGGGGCAGGGGACTTGGAAGGATAGAGGGATACTGAACGAGTTTCATGTATGATATACGAGTTGTACAAGTAAATGTGGGAATGACAAAAAGAAGAAAAACACGTCTCTTCTGTCTAGTGCGTCTCTGTGATGGTGGTGTTGTAGTTCGTCTCTTCTGTCATGGTCTGTATGGGCAAAAAAATAACGTCAATGGCAAAAAATGGTGGTTCCGCCCGGGATCGAACCGGGGACCTTCTCGGTGTTAACGAGATGCCATAACCAACTAGACCACGGAACCGTGGTGATTGGATGTGTTGGGTGGATGTAGCGGGTCTCATACGTGCCAGTCCACGTGGGTCACGACTCCAAGGTTGAGCTTCATGACTACCCTAGATGAGAGCAAGCAAAGCTCGATTTTGCAAGCCTAAAGCTCGAGATTGACCTTCTTTTGCATGTACTCAGTCCTAGTAATTATACTGTAGCTTTATAACTCGGAGTTGAGTTGCAAGACCTTGTCTACGATGCATTGCTTAGACTCTAGGTGCGGTGACAATTGATCAATCTTCGGACTTGGTTGAAGCATGAAGGGCCTTGCTGCAACTATGACAAAGAACATATCCTCAACACATCATAGCATCATGACCCAATGCTAACACTGTAGCCTTTTTTTAACCTTCCGCTAGCAGTGACAATTGATCAAACCCAATACAAATTCATGATTACCGATACATACAAATCCCGCTATGGAAACTTCTTCCAACCTCGCTGGCAACAAAACCCTGAAGCATGCGCATAATCTTAAACAATTCCTCACAGTCCATTAGTCCGCTCCCTGTCCATAATCTCCTGCACCTGATGGTTCTGCTGTTGACCGTTGCTCTTTGATGCGAGCAGCGAGTCAAGCAGTGAACCAATCTCGGGGTATATCCGCTCGATGGCCGCCAGGCCCTCTGGTCCCAGCTGGACCACGACGCCAAACATGTTGGCCAATCTTGCTGCCTCTGTGCCGCGTGTGACGGCCGCCTGAAGATCCTGGATGTCCGTCTCTAGACCCGTCGAGTTCTTCTCTGCTGCATCTAGATCTTCCGCCGCCCGTTTTAGCTCTGCCTGCTGTGCACCTATTGTCGCCTCTTGCTTCTTGACCTCCTCGTTCTTAGCTGCCCTCCTCGAGTCATAGCTCTGTATCGCCTGTGCAATCTCGGGCGGTAGAGACATGTTGTTCTCCTGGAGGGCATGGAGTTGGGGTGCAATCGCGTCTTGTTGAGCAGTTTCCTCGAGGAGCCTGCGCAGCTTTTCTTGCGAGTCTGCGATGTCGTTCTGTATATCCTGCACCCGATCCTGAGCTGCACGAAGCTTACTCATGGCCTCCTGGTGTGTGGTTCGATGTGGGAATATCTCCTTTTGGGCAACAACGAGGTTAGCGCGTATTGACCGGACGTAGCCATCGATGGCCGTGGTGTAGACATTTGTCGCCGACTGGAGGGGCTCGTAGAGATTACTGGCATCGAGGGATCGAGTCGCATTTGACTGTTTGTGTTAGTGGCCTGATTGTCGCGATAGCAGTTTATAGTAGGGACTTACTGTAGCGTTTGGGCCAAAAGATGTAGCCATTTGGTAAGTAGCCATTGGTGAACTGAACATCATCAAACTCTGCGCTGCAGACAAGCGCGAGCCTTCTGGCGAGCTGTGGCGGATGCGCTTCTCTATCGGACTCGGTATCGTTGTAGCAGGTCGCTTGAGAGTTCGAACACTGCGAGGAAGAGGAGGAGATGGAGGAAACTCGGAAGCAACAGTAATGGATGAAGCCATGTGCTCCTCGCTCTCCTCTGAGGAAGTATGGCGACGCGATCGAGAAGGATCGGTGGGTGAGTCGGGAGCGCTATAGTTTGTTGTTCTTCGTCTTCGTCCTGATCGTCGCTCGACGGTACCGCTATCATCGCCAGTTCCATCATCTTGAAGATCTCGAGTTGGCGATTGTGGAAGTGTTCGCACGAAACGCTTCTTTGCCGCATGGACATCCTGAGCCATCAATTTACCAGCATAGGAAGGTTTCCGATCGCGCGCTAGAGACTTTCGCAGCTCCCCCTGAAGATCCTCCAAGGTGTCTCCGGGATTCCTCGCGACATGATCCGCGACCAGCGCCAGGTCCTCGAGCAGGTTAATTGCCCACATCTTTGGGGGCGCCTCGGGGACTATGTCCCAGGGCCAGACACCCATGGCCTTGTATATGCGACGAGCAGCTCTTGCGCCACGAGTCTGGAGATATCCCCCATGGGGCTCTGGGATGCGGATCGTGTCGATGTTATCGTGGGGACCATCAGCCTCGGAGGTCGGCGCGTTGGGTTTGGTGGTCGGCATGGCGCGAGACGGTCGCAGGAGGAGGTCTATGGCATTCAATTGGACCTCTCGGGCGTGTAGTATCGCAGATGGCAGAGCAGCGTGTACGGAGATCCCAACCGCGGGCAAAAGCCGGGCTGGCGGGTGGTGGTGAACAAGTTGTTGACTCCTCGATTCCCCAGCCACGCATTCATCATGGGGCGTGTGACTGGACTGGTGCTCGCGAGAATCATCATCTCATGCAAGATCACGTGACTACCACAAGCTCTCCCCGCAGTCATGAACTCATGATAGTGTTTGACGGCAATGGGCGGCTTGTATCGAGGTTGTAGACGTGTCTGAAACCATGGAGAGGCTATGCGATGCCTCATTGACCTTTTTACTAGAGATTTTGACTTGTTTTCTGCTGTTTTGTGGTGAATTGTAGATAAATAGCCTGCTTGTTTGCTACGCGAGAACTGGCACCGTGCGTAAAAAGCAAACATTCCTTTATTCGCCTGCTTGGGGTTTGGTTGGGGATGCGGAGAGGACCTCGACATTGAGCCACGAGAAGAATGGAGGGAGAAGACAGGACGAGATGAGAAATTTAGTCTCAATCTATCTGTAACCTTGCAAGGAATGAACCTCATGAACCTCAAACAGTCATACACAGCGCTGTCGTGGATCGAGGATACAGTGTGCTACACCCCTGCCACTATGCACTTTTGAGACCTTAGCGAGGTGGCGTCTAGCGACGCGTGATGGCTGCCGCGTTGGACGACAAGACGAGATTTCTTTGTTATTGCCACTTCTACAAATCACTCGGTGGCTTTTATTCTCAAGGGGTGAGGCGCAAGTTGTTGGTTCGAATCCTGGAATTACTAGGTTGGGCTCATTTTCAGCTTGTAACTTGATCTCATGCATCTCATCCTGAGTATTCAGGCACAGCTCATCCCAGTACACTTGCTTCAATGATGATGAGAACCTTTACAGTTACTACTGGAGTAAGTATCTTTGATCGAAGAGAATGAGTGGTTAGCTGTTTACTATTACTACGTCTTATCTCTTGCTACGCAAGCTACAAGCATGAAACCATCAAGCAATCCAAATGAGCAGGCTTCTCCTCACCATGGTAAATCTGGGAGGATAATTTGATAAGTGTTTGTCCTCCCAATTGGTACTTGAACAACAAGGCAGACTCGATGTGAGTAGATTTTCATATTCGTATGCACACATCTCTTTTCTCATGTGGAGCAAACACACAGCATGATCCAAAATCATAGCGGAAAGTATGATGACGAGTACTCAAAAAGGCTCTTTATTCAATTGGCAGTTCTAGCCGTAGAATTACCAGCCTTGGCGGTTACTCGAGGTCTTTCTCTCATTACGACCTCATATCTACTCCCGTTGAGCCCAGCACTCAAGCCTTGTTGACTCTGTTATAAAAGGTCTGGATCGCGTCCGTGATGAGCGCCTTGACCTTGGTCGAATCCAACTTTTCCTCTCGGTTAAAGGTGTATAGACCGTTGACCTCTTGCTCAATATCGGCACTTGAGACGGTTAGTAAAATCCAAATATGGCCAAGATCGATGTACTCACAGTTGTGTATAGACAAAGGCGCAGCAGTATCCTCCCTCGATCGTACCCCTGACTAACCTATCAATCCTCTTGACAAGATCATCAGGGTTAGTCGCCGTCGTGTATCCCCAGTCACGGTTCTCCTCTCCGTCTTCCTTCTTGGCCGGGGCAATGTTGACTCCTCCAAACTCGGTGTTCATGACTGGTGCACCGGGCTTGTGCTTTGCACCCTCTTCGACGCCAGGAATGGCAGGCACAAACATGTCTCGACCGGCCTTTTGGCCGGTGATGAGGCCGAGACTGGCGCATGTCTTTTCGAGCTCTGGACCGTCGCTGTAGTCGTGGAAGGTTGTGAGGTCGGTGATGACGTGCTCCCAGCCGCAATTGTCGTTGATGCTTCGAGTGTTGTCAAGAGTCCTGTTCATGTGTGAGTGAAATTCTAAAGATGGCCGTAGGATTCTTACTTGGTCAGGTAGTAGAGTTGTCGGATGTGGTTGCGATGATCAACGTTGTCCTTCAGAGACCCGTAGCCCCAGCTCTCATTGACAAGAGTCCACGTCACGACGGATGGACGGTTGATAACCAGCTTCACAGCCTCAGTCCATTCGGCGTTGAAGCGCTCCGCATACTCCTGGCTGAACTGGTAGGCGCTGGCCATCTCACCCCAGACGAGGTAGCCAAGCTTGTCAGCCCAATAGTAAAAGAGGGGATCCTCAACCTTCTGGTGCTTCCTGCAACCGTTGAGACCCATCTTCTTTGCGAGCTCAATATCAGTCTTTAGGCTCTCCGGGGTCGGGGGCGTCATGAATGTGTCGGGCCAGTAGCCCTGGTCCAAGCATAGAGCTTGGAAGTAAGGCTTGTCGTTGAGTCGCCAGAGACCATCGCCCTTGGTCCAGTCGATAGACCGCATACCAGTAGTAGTCTTGACTTCGTCAATGACCTTGTCGGAGCTGTCGTAGAGTCGAATGACGAGGTCGTAGAGCTGAGGGTGTTCAGGAGACCAGAGAGCAACACCATCCCGCCAGCAGGAATCATTATCAAGAGGAGCATCTTGGAGAACAGACTGAGGCAGCTTGGACCTCTGCTCTTCAGATAGACGCACACTCAAATCAACCGCAACAGTGTCGGTCTCTCGGGGAAGAGCCTTCTTGTCTGACTTGGCCACTGGAACGCCAGCAAAGCTGGCCTCGAGCTCAACGCTGTAGTCTTTGCCAACTCCTCTGCCTTTGGTAACGATGGTACTGCGGAGTTGGCCTCCGTGGATGTCGTTGGACTTGATGACAGTTCCGGAAGAACTATCGGCGATGCGAGCCGAGGGAACAACCTCTAGCCAGACTGACTGCCAGATACCACCAGAAGGCGTGTAGAAGATGCTCTCGGGCTTGGCACCCCAGTACTGCTTGCCTCGAGGCTGTGTCAAGTCATAAGCCGAGTCGTAAACGCGGATGGTCAGACGGTGAGCAGACGACTGTCCAGCGTTCACAGCGTCAGTGGCGTCAATCTCGAAGGGGACATGTCCACCACGATGACCACCAATGTACTCTCCATTCAGCCAGACAGTGGCCTCATAGTCGACAGCACCAAATCTCAAAACAAGGCGATGTCCCTGTTCCTTCTCCTGCGCACTCCGCAGGTCAGAGATGGCACGCTCGTACCACATAACCTCATGAACACCTCGCTCATTGATGCCCGAGGCAGGAGACTGAAACACGTAAGGGACCGTGATCTTGGTCTTGGAGTTTGTCGTCTGAGACGAGGCGGAAAAGACATTGTTCTGGATCAGGGCCTGGGTGTCGCCCACGATCTTTTGAACGACGCTGTCGCTCTCTGTCGAAGCGCCCTCGCGCGTGTTGGAGGTGGTGACGCTGACTTTTTCAGGAAGGCCAGTGCGCTGCCAGTTCTCTGCGAGACCAGTGTCGGCGTCGTCAAACAGAAAGTCCCATTGTCCGTTGAGGGTCTCCCAACGAAGGGGGTTGCGTTCAAAGTCTGGGCGAGGATACGACGTCATCTTGGAGGGGTAAAAGTGCAGGTCAATTCAGGGAAGAAGAAAAGTCACAGGAAAACTGTTCAAAAGATCCAAACGAACGTGTCAAGAAGGGACAGCTTTTTTGTGTCTTGAGAAAATTCACCGACCGTTTCGCCGCGCGTCGATCAGTCAAGTTTGTTTGATGGCTGATGAGGGGGTTACACGCTGCAGGGAACCACCTCTCTCTCTCTCTCTCTCGTAATCACGCTGTGGGGCTGCATCTTCCTGTAAGATGCTCGAGTTGGTGGTGGTGAGCTTCGTGATTGAGCGGCAGCAGTTAGGGATCTTCAGGCCATTCTCCACAAGGGTGTCTTAGCCTGGTGGACTTTAAGTGGTTCAGCGGTTCTCTGACATTCTCTTACGAAGAGATACGAAAGAGACAGGTTGTGATAAGGAGTGATAAATGAATCGGGAGAGAGCAGAGTTGCTCATATGGTTCCCCAAATTACGAAATTAACACTATGAGATGCAGTTCGCTTCCTGCCCACGTCTAACTAGGTATAGGTATAGGTATAGGTAATGACTTTCTTGCTTGACTTTGGTATCACTTGGTAAAAACTTCAAAACGCTTTGCTTTCACTCCTTGAGGATGCTCGCCCCCTCCTTGGTCGTCGACCCGCCCGAAGAGTCGCTCACTCGTCGAATCGTCTTCCACGCATCCGACAGACCACCTGTCGACTCGATGAGCGAGTTGCGCCCAAAGTTGAGCGTGCCCAGGCTGGGAGACGGGCTCGGGTTGTTGGCCTCGATCTTGGTGTGCACGCCCAGCTGTTGTCCGTCAAAGGGGTTTGTGCGTGTCGCGCTGCTGGAGCTGCTGCCAAGACGTGGTTGTTCTTCAGATGTTTGTCGTCGTCGGCGCCAGAGGAAGAAGGCTACGGCGAGGGCGAGGAGGACTCCTAGTACGACGCCGATTGCGATGCCGGCCTTTGCGCCCGTGGAGAGGCCGCCCTTGCTGCCGGAGCTTCCTTCGTTGCTGTCGGATCCCTCCTTGCCTGAGCTCTTATCGCTTCCGCTTCCGCTTCCGCTTCCACTGCTGCTTCCGTCGCTGTCGTCTTCATTATCCTCGCTGTTGATATAATCCTCTGGGTTTCCCTCGGTGTTCTCAATGCCTCCGGTACTGGACTTCCTCTCCTTCTTCTCGTGGTCTCCAACGCATGTGTACTTTCCCTCGACAATCTTCTTGATGTTTGCATCAAACCAGCTGCAGTCCATGGACTTGTCGCCGGAAATCTTAAAGTCGCCCTCGACCTTTTCTAGGTTGAAGAACTCAACGTTGGTGAATGGGCCCTTAATCGAGATAGTGCCAGCGGTCTTGAGAGCGTTAGCCGTGATGTTGGTGAGCTCATCGTTGCCGGTAATGTCCATCTCCTGCACATATGTAACTCTGGGAAGAGCAAAGGTCGTCAGAGATGGGTTGTCCTCGACGGTGATGGTGCCCTCGAGGTTCTTGATGAGAGGAATGGCGAGGTCCTCCAGCGCCGTCGACTGGAACGTAAGAGAGCCCTTGACCTTGCTCAACGACGCAAACCCAATCTTGCTCACATCCTGAAACGTCGAAGTCGCCGTGGTGTTGCCGTTTCCAAGAGACGAAAGCCTGGGGAACATGACAACGGGCTTGTCTCCGTTGGCGGTGACCGAAATGGTTCCCGCAAACTCGAGAGCCGAAAGTCCAATCTTGGTGAACGCGCTGTTCTTATAGATGGTGACATCTCCCTTGACGGTCTTGAGCTTGGGGAAGGAAATCTTCTCCAGAGCACCGTTTTGCGAAATGGCAAAGCCCTTGTTTGCTGTCGTGAAAGCGCCAGCCTCAAGCTCCTTCAAATCACCATTCGCATCGATGGAAAAGTCGCCATCCACGGTATGAATTCCATTCAACTCCAGTTCTTCCACTTGAGTGTCGGTGACTCTCATCATAGAGCCCACCGTCACGTCCTTGTCGTGCTCAATTGAGAGCTTCGCGAATCCTCCAGTAATGACATAGTTCTTGCCCACTTCCTCCAACGCCTTGAAAGACAGGTCGAACTCGTCGATTGTGCTGCCCGATCCCGTGTTCCATAACGAGAACTCGCCTTCAACAGTCTTAAGATCGGATGCCGTGACCACCGTCTTCTTAGAATGCTTGTGAGGGTAGATGACTAGGTCGCCAGTGAGGGAGCTAATGTCGCCGAGGTCGACTGAAGCCTTGTCGGATGGCCAGGCGGATGGGTCGCTATCGAAAAGGAGAGACAATGAGCCGTCGATATCGGTGCAAGAGGAAACTCCTTTGGTATCGTCGGGTGAATCGATAATAGTATAGTTGCCAGAAATATCGCAGTCTAGACGCGTCGATATCGTGTCAGCCGAGACAACACTGAAAAAGCGTGTTAATCAAACTCACCAGCTGCTGCGAAACGTCCTGAGAGGAGGAATGACAACGCCATAAAGGCGATGCGACTTGTCGGAGTCATGATAGACCCTTTGCCCTCCGATGTAACTCCCTGGAAGCCTACAATGAAGTTATCCAGAGACTCGGCCAGTTGACAAGAGACCTGACCACTGACCGGGAGGGGAGGAGCTTTCTTTTATTCATCTCGCCTAAAAGCTACCCCTGGTCCTTGGCCATGACCCCCTCGGCACGGCCATTTGTGCCAGCAGGGTAAATTAGCTCACGCCACGATGCGACGCTAAAAAGGGGTCCTCTCCGGTGAGAGCGGCCAAGGGGAAACCGGACTGGCTCACATTGGGCGCAATGCCCGAACGTTTAGACCATGCGCTCTTTGACGAGAGGGACGAGACAGGTCTAACGAACGGGGTGGCTGACGATAGTGTTGATTCTGAGCTCATCATCTCGGCATCTGCGGAGGTTTTGGCAGCTGAAGGAAGAAGGTCGATTGCTGAAACATTGCTTCTAGCTGCCGCTAGCGGCCTTCTTGGCTGATGCGGTGGAAATGAGCAGTGTGACGGCATTGAGCGAGATATCGTATTGGTCATCCGTCATTTATGCGACAGCCCCAAGCTTTGACGGGGGATTATGCACGCTTATTTTTAGCCATTCTGAAACTGTCACAGGTGATGGAGAGTATGAATGGTTCTTACGTGTGAAGACAGGTTTCAGTAGGGTGAGCAACTGGCGGTAATTAGGCCTGCATGCCGCCAACGAGAGCGCATGCTTCTGTGACCAAGGCTTCATTCACCAACTCGCAGCCTTACATCGGCACTTGGTAGGGAACGGTGGATACTGTCGATCTGGCTGACAAGCCTTCGATGGATCGTTTCAACAATCTCTTTGTTGATCAGCATCTCGGCAGAATTCCCAGCGGCCCAACGGATCTAACCTCTCGAGCCGACAAGCTGCTTTCGCTACCAACAAGCTGGCGGAAATGAGCGACTCTCGGCTGCGGAAACACCTTGCAAGGCTGTCGAAATGGAAGCAAACACGTTTGAGGGAACAAATGCATATTAATAGGCCATTTCCATTTAAATCTTCCTTCTATCATCTGCTTCAAACACAAAGAAATGCCATCGCTTTGGGTTTGTCAAACTCTTTCAAGGCCATCTTTGGGGCGGAATCCATTCTTATCGCAGTCGCAGCTCAGTGCGTCGCCTGGCTGCCAAGCTATGAGAACCTAGCCCCCGTACGTCCGCCACCATAGATGCCTGTTGCCCCGGGAGTCTTTGCGGAAGCGATTCGCTTGACTGTGACAAAAGGTTAGCACGAGTTTTTACAATGTACTTGGAATACAAACATTGTTCCCACGTAAAAGGCTCACGGAGGTCTTTGACAGCATCTCTCCACACGCGAGCGCACCAACAAGCGACAAGTAGATCAAACAGCTTCTCTTCAACCGTAGCCTTGATCGAAAGTCGAGGCGGCTCCTCAATCTTACCCTCCTTATCGCGTTGCGGGCGTGTTTCCTCAGCAATGACCTTGCCTTCAGCATCCTTCCAAATTATCGTGTTTGCCTTCCCTCGGCTAAGTCGTCCTCGTAGATCAGTATCTGCCTTGAGCAGTCCCTCAACCTTGAAAGAACTGGCAGACAAGCCCTGCGACATTGTAACTTTGGGAAACGTCCGCTTCTGGCTCGTCTGCCCCGTGAGAACGACATTCTTTCCATTCGCGCCCCCAAATTCGCCTTTGCTCACAAATTCTGCCTTAAAGTCGTAGATGTGATCCAGGCGAGACTTGAGACTTGGTTCCGAGTCTGAGTTGGCGACGCGATATCGCATCTTTTCGATGCCATAGACATCGGTCGTGTTATAGGCTGGGGGACTGTTGAGCTCGTATAAAGTGCGAGAGGGTGCATATGCGGAGTAGATGCGACAGTCGTCGAGGACGAGGATAGGTAGGTCTTCGGGTTCTGATGGTTCTTGTTGATGAGTGGCATCGTAGGATGGAGGTTGCTCAGCTGGTTGCTGTTCGAGCTCTGCAGGGCTGTCGGCCATCTTGAGATTTTCCTTTTCCATGATTGCTTTCTTCTTAGTATAGAAGCGTAGTGAGCTTGTGGTGATGAGTGAATTAGATATGAACCAAAATCATGAAGTTGAATGTAGTGCAAGTAAGCTCAAATCAACGTTTCACGGGAAAGCGATGACGTATATATACATTGGCGTTGGAAATGCAGCCTGAAATCCATCTGGGCTCGAATTAGTTCAAGGTCATGAGATTGTCCGAGTTTGGTAAATCCGAGCGCTCTGTGGTCGCATTTAAAGAGACCTTCCAGTCATGGCGTCTTGGCAGGCGTGGAAAAGCCTCAACTGTTCGTGCTGCGGACCAGTTTAGTTGACGCCCGGGTAAGCTGTATGGCTGTGTGCAAGCGAGCCCAGAATCCTATGTCTTGGCATCCTGCCTTTTGACATAAGTATCACCTTCTTTATACCTAACCGATTCAGTTGACCGCGGAGATGAGTGACCTAAGAGTTCGTTTCATGTAATCGAGTAGGATCATATGTTTTCAAAAATAAAAGATGCTTGTGAAGGAGGGCCTGTCAGGCAAATTGATATCTCCTAATAATTCTTGGCATGGTAACGCGTACAAGCTCAGCCTAGTTTATACGACTCATTGTCGAGATAAATACTTCTCCGTATTACTCCATTCGCAATTTGTGGGATAGGACTATCGACAACCCTTTCATTAACCTCGCATGAGATGTCGTTGGCTATTTCTCTCATTGCTCATCAGCCATTTAGGGCAGGTAAGACATGTCTTCCTAGGTATTTTCAGTAAGACATAAACTGTCTTTGACGGTTCCCCCACTCTTAAATCTATATTATTCAGGCCCCAAAAAAACAATATGTTTGGTGTTAAGTAGAAGGTTCGCGTCTTGTCGTTTTGAAGCCATCGGCTGGACTGCTTCCTGGGAGACTGTTCAGCTCAAGATAGGTTTCAAACAGTATAGTAATGAATCTTCTCACTATGCTTGTAGTAAGAAAATATCGTGCTCAAGTCTTGTTGTTTCTAGTGATTATAACCCTCTACGACTCCTTGAGCGACTGACACCACCGATACCGGACCGACGAATTCAGACGCCGCAAACCTCAACCGACCGGGCCGGCCCGACTAATGTAACTCCGGCCCGACGAATTAATAGAAACACCACTTAACTTGCAGACAAAGCCCAAGTATACTAAAGCCCACTCCGATTTCTTGAGTCAAGCTCTTGCCACTGTGAGCCTGGTTTGCGCTGACTTCGGGCTAGAGTGACTTAAGTTGAGGCTGGGGTGTCTCCTTGCTTGCGCGAGGACTACCAGAGCATACCCATTTTTACTATTAGAGTACTATCTAAACCTCGATAAAAATCATACAAGAATAGATTAATCCCTTGTCTTAATTTTAGTGAGCCTAGGAAGAGACTTATCATAATTAGTCTAGATCCCAGCTTAGTATACAATGGCAGTCTCCGCGCAAGCAATGGGATGTGTAAATGTGAGGCACACGAGAGACTGCGAAGACGGACGCCAGACAGACCCATGTCGTTACAACACCATTTTTCGTCTGCAGGTAGTCTTGGCTTCGGACTAGGCAGAAACAAGGCTCGTTTCTCTATTTGTTCTTAAGTAGTAGTATGGAATAATGCAATCAAATTCAACTATCCGAGTAAAGTACCTCAGCCGCACACATCTGGCGGGGTCATCATGCCTCACATCAGCAAACCTCCAGATGCAGCCTCACTATGGCCCGTTGGCACTCACCATCTTGTCAGTCCCCCATTGTCTGTGTTGGTGAGGATTCTGTCCCCAGATGCAAAACCTGCGGCGCTTCCGCTCACGAGCAGCTCCAGCAGCTGAGGGAGCATCCTACGAACCCGGTTCCTTCGTTGCCGCCCGATGAAAAGGCAGGGCAACTGAATCTCTTCTGGCCGTCAAGCGTAACCTATACACGAAACCAGACTGCCGCTTTGGCACAAGAGATTCACGACTCTCTTCAAATCTCCAACACGCGCTCAAGGGCGCAAGGGTCTCTCATCTATGGGCGCACCCTGGCCAAAGATGAGTTTCGACTTATATGCCTCACTGCCGAAGAGAAGGATTTGCCAGAAGACGTGGTTCACTTGTCGCTGGAGACGTACAACGATGGCGCTTTCCCCGACTATGAGGCTGTCTCTTATACCTGGGGAGGTGAAGATGGAGACGACACCTTGTAAGTGTGAAACCAAAACATTTTATAGTTGGTATATCTCAAACCTTCTTTAGACGTCACCCAGTATACATCGGCGAGCATTGGGATATTCTCCTCCAGACCCGTAACTGCTGCGCAATGCTCCACTACCTCCGCCCCTCGAGAAGCATACGGATTGTCTGGGTCGATGCCATATGTATCAACCAAGAAGACATGCAAGAGAGAGGTGACCAGGTCACCAAGATGGGCAAGATCTTCACAGGATGCTTTCAGGTTTTTCTATGGCTTGGTGATGACATGGTATTCAGAAAGCCGGGCGTTCATCCTCCCCGGCTTCCTCTCCATGAGCTCGAAAACCTAGAGGAGCTGCAACTTCCAAGAAAGACAGAGCGAGTGAATATTCCAAGCCTTCTCGAGAGACGGTATTTCAGCAGGGTCTGGGTCATTCAAGAACTCATCCTCCCGTCACGCATCATCATACCCATCGGAGACAAGATCTTCTGGGCTGACACTTTCATGTCGACGCACTTTGAGCGTCTTTCGGGCCGCGACTGGCTATGGGAGCATACCAGAGCGCCGTGGTTGCAACATGCAACCCGAGGCTCAGTCATGCGGGAGAATCTCTCCGATTTCATGACGCTCACCTGGAAGAGTCAGTCGTCTGACATCCGGGACAAGGTCTACGGAGTGATGGGCCTCTACAATATGAAGGAGGGTACCCAAATCCGGCTCAACTATGGAATATCTCTCCAACATCTCATAATAGGCTTCTTCGCCTATGGCATCATCAGCGGAGGCGCACCCCAGCTGCTCCTCAAGGCAGCGGGCACATCAGCTGAAACCGGTATGCCCTCTTGGATGGCTCGCTGGAGGGGAGATGCCTGGCAAGAACTGTTTAGGAGTAATGATAAAGAGAATCCGGCCTGGGAAGACGTGGAGAATTTCCTTGTCGAGGTCAAGCGCCGCAGGGAAAATCCAGGCCATGTCACATCGACCAATCGGAGGTTAATGACACAGGCCCGTCTGGTGCGGTTCCTTCCCGGGTCCTTCTTTTCAGTAGAAACTGAGCCCAGCAAGACCGTCTTTGATAAGAGGCCTTGGTACCAGAATGCGACAGTGGACGCCGATACTGGGGCCATGTCTCTCAACCTGACGAGACTGGTGTCGACCAGGAATCGTCCGGTCAGAGTTTATGATTCTGGCGGGGAAGGATGGTACACGATCAGTAACCCCAGACAATATCATTCTAATGGCCGCATCTTCATCATGAGTCAAAGCCGGCTGGACAAGCTAGTTGAGGCTGAAGATGATATCTTTCTCCTCGACACCAATGTCGGGACGCCCATCTATCTAATTCTGCGCAAGACGGACAGCCCCAGGGAGTTTCTTTTGATAGCCGTCTGTCCTCAGCTGGCCTTTATTTTCAACGACAGTGTCCTCCAGAGCTCCTACAGTTCGGAAGCGCTCCCGCTCCGTCATCTCCAGGAGAGCCTACACGCCGATCTCACGCGTCTGCGCGGCTTCTACGAACACGAAGTACCTGGCGAGACGAAAGATGAATACCAGGGCATCAGAAAGCGATTTCTCTTTCCAGGGAGGCGCGTACCGGTCCTGTTCAAAGAAGTGCTGCCTCTCCTGTTGGGAATTGCAAGAGACAAGCACAAGGAAAAGTTCAAGTCGTGGAGGAGTTTCCAGGAGTTATATTTGGAATCAATCGACCCCGAATTCCAGCCTCGCGTATTCAACGGGGTTTGCGAATTATCTCTCGACGCAGAGGACAACGAAGAGATTGATAACCTCGTAGACTTCGAGGAAGGCCGTATAGAGATGCAAGGCTGGACTATGGGGCCAGCCCAGGAGGACAGGGGCAAAGTTGTGCTGAAGCGTGACATGAGCGTCATCGGACCGGAGCTGAGAACCATGGTTTCTGGCTTAAGCCTCCGGTATGGTTTCAACCCAGTGAACCTGTTGGACAGTCTAGTGGACAGACTCGATGATGCGGATGTTGGAGAGCGCATCATGTCAGGCCCGGTTGAGGAGGATCATTTCCGAGGCGGGACGCATTTGGGGCTTGATCCTATGCTGAGGAGCTTTGATCTTGATGGAAGTACTTTTAGAGTGCGTATAGCATAAGGTTGTTAGGATATTGCGCTTTTCTGACGCTCCTGACCCCAAAACCACGCACAGGCAGAGATGAGCCTTAGGGGCCTCTTTACTTCAATTCAACACCAACAATACCTTTTGCCGCTCGAATTCCGATTTGTAATGCCATGATGGTTTACAACAAATGCATTCTTCTATTTACTTTTGCTGCTACTCAAAACTCCTCTGCAGTCAATCCAACATTTCGTTCCTTGGCGAGCCGTAGAAGCTGTTGACCGATGGCCAAATCCATAACACCCGTTCCCACACTCTTGTAGATAACAAAGCCAGTCTCGAGCCACTTTGTCAGATCGGCTGGCTTCTCAGTGTTCTTGGTCTGAAGAAGCTGGCCAATCTCTAGCATCTTCTCTGTCGGAATCTCAGCCTTGACTAGCTCACCAGCTTCTTGCAAGCATCCGTCACGGCTGTCGACAGCAACAGAACCTCCTTGGTATCCTGAAGAGGCGAAAATACTGGCAGGATCCACAACTAGCTTCAAGAGCTCTGGGTCGATTTCTTGCATGTCCAGTCTGTAGGAGCCGATGGCTGCAAAGAATCGTGTCTTGCTTAGGGCCTTCTCGGAAGTGAGGTACTTGGCGGGGAACAAGGGTTGTGTGCTGGGTGTTGTGAAGAAGAGGACGTCAGCATCGACCACCAATGATTCCAGAGCTGCATCACGGTCTCCTTGTGGATCAAAGGCCTTGAGGTCGATATGAGAAGGCCATGGTGAGTTCTTGTTAGACTTGAGCGACTCAATCAGCTCCTGTGTCCGCTGTGCAGATCGGTTGACAATAGTGACGCTCTTGATCTCCTTCTCCTTGAGAAGGAGGGCCAATCGAATATGCCAGAGGGCCTGCTTGCCTGCACCAAAGACGGCAATGTTCTCGGTGTTTTTGCGGAATCGATAAGGCAGCATAGAGCCCAGAGCCGTGCGGAAAGCCGTGAGAGCGGCGGCATTCAAGGTGCCGATAGCCTGACCCCTAGCATCGCATAGAGTAAGAACACTCTTCAGGCCGGGTTCTGATGGCTTGAGCTTCTCAGCTGGGGTGATGCCGACAATCTTGACACCCAAAAGCTGGTCGGTGGTTCCTGGCATGAACAAGCTGACCTGATCATCTCGGCTGACGACGGCGCGATGGGGCTGATACTGCTGCTCATTGTTGCACGAGTACTGTATAAGGGCTCGCTCAAGAGCATTGGCAAGGTCAACGACATCCGAAGATGACAAGTTGTCGAGGATGTGGTTAACGTTGTTGTCTGACAGAACAGTAAAAGCCATGATGTGTTGTTGTGTTGTTTGCTGAAAATGGATGGTCGGAAAGTTGGCTCAGCACCAGGTCTATAAGAAGCGAAAGACGTCCAATAAAACTGAGGCCTTTATCGATGAGGAAAGACATTCCGGCATCGGACTCGGGCTGTATCGGCTTTGCTGATAAGCGTCTGTCAGAATCCATGTTTGGGCGGGGAAAGGTCATGGAATGTCGGAACATGGGGCCGACTTTTTGAACCTGCTGAGATTAGAGGGCACTTTCCTTTCACATTGTTAGAGTATCCTCTCAATTATATGTACATATTATGGATTCTATGGATTTATAGATGAATGTTGTCACGGCCATGAAATTGTGCTTTCCGCACCTGGCGCGGAGACATGCCTGGACAACCATTCAGTGCTGACTATCTCCTTGCTTGCGCGGGGACTACCATCGCGTACCGAGCTGGGATCTGGACTAATTATGATTAGACTCTTCTTAGGTAGGCTTATTAAAGTACAGATAAAAGATTAATAAATTATTATATAAAATTTTTAGAGGCTTAGATAGTGCTTTAATAATGGAGGTTGATATGCTCGCCCTCGCGCAAGCAAGGAGATCTCCTCGGTTGCCGGAATCGATTACCTGTTTCATAAACTCCAAGATAACCACATTTTGCTCACATTTGTAAGCTGCCTGTTGCTACACTTCCTACCTACCTGCTCGGATGCTCCCTCCGCGACGGCTCGAGCACCCCGAGCGACGCCCTTCTTTTGACTCGAGTCGGTCCGGGCAGGGACATTCCGTCGTTTTATTTGCCTATTAGACCACGAGTCGCCTGTATGATACAGTCTACAACCATAATTTGTGATAGGAGTAGTGTGCTATTTTATAGTAGTTAATTCAGAAGCGCACTCATGACTATCCATCATCTATCCCAATTTCCAATAACATGTTGCAAATCAAATCAGTTCCTTCGCGCCGAATGTGGCATCCCTGTTCTGATCACAGAACTATCTATTGATATAGAAAGAAAGAGAGCCAAGTTCTAACCCAGCAGGGGATCAGTGTCGATAGCGGCCGTCCTCCCCCTGCTGACTCGGCATCTCGTAGCCCTGCTCAGTAGGAAAAGTGGTGTCCAGCTTGTGAATCTCACGTTTCAACGACCTGGTCTTGACACCAACGACAAGCAGGATCAGAGTCACAAGCATCTCCGGCACAACACTGAGGCACACTTCGACCGCCTTGGAGGTTAAGAAACCTGAGGTTGGGTCTGAGATCTTGAGCTGGAGGAATGCAATGGCGTAGGCAAGTCGAAGGCCAGTAAGTGGCATTGTCAACAAGGTGCCGTTTAAGAGCTAAAGGTGGTGCCCGGTTAGCATTCGCTTATCCTAAGAGTTTGAACAGATATCCTTACGAGTCTACCGCCAGACATCGAAGGCACAGGTCCAGCCATTGACGTGGATCGAGACTTTGCAAGAGACCATAAAGCCCAAAGCACCAGGAGTACCCAGGACAAGGCGACCAGGGCAGATGCGACCTTGAGAAGGACCTTCATCGTCGACACGGACTCCCCTTTCTGCAAGTTGATGACGGATATAATGATCAGGACCATGGCGATTCCGACGATGGTATGGTATTGAATCTCGAGGAGCACGTCTAGCTTTCTGTTGAGTCGAGGGTTCGTTGCTCGTCGTCTGGCATGGAACGTTAGTCAAGAGTTCTTGACTCGAAATAGGAATACTCACGCTTCATGCAGAACGCCTGATGCTGCTAGAAGCAAAGGAGACAGACCAATGCTGTTGAGGATGATTGTTCCGGTCGAGGAGTTGGAGCCATGAAGGCCGATACCTCCAGTGACAATCCTGAGAACACAAAAGATCTGGACGTAGAGCCAGCCTAGAAAGCCAACTTTGCCATGTTTGAACAAGCAGTACAAGGCAGGCTGGGCAAAGATGATGTAAATGGCGAGCTTGGCCGCTGAGATGGAGTCTGTCATTTTGTAGATGTGGTGTAGGATTATTGGATGCGTAAAGTGATGTCGAGATGGAGTTGGAAGCCAAGAATGTCTTGTAGGATATTTTCGATAAACATACCGCATACACAGCTCTCATATATAGTTAATCTCTTGGCTCCCTCTTCCTTGCATTCTCACTTATTGTGGTCGCTAATGTGTTTCTGATGATCTGCAGGCGTAGGGCTGCGCCACGCACACACCAGAGTTAAACGATAGCGAGAATGGCAGGGTCCTTAGCGCGGTGGGCGATTCATTTAATCCAGACCTCTTAGACGAGAGAACCGGTAGGGCTGTTTCATGGGCTGCGTAATCTCATCGTTTATTCAGTCGTCATCAGTGAACGATCCTTTGGCTCAGTTCCTATCAGGGCCCGGGCTGTCGTCAGTGAACACTACTTGTTCCTCCAACACTTGTTTCGGCCAGCGAAGGCACCCCTGCCATTCCTCCGGCACCACCTCGATGATTGCCTGGAGCTCACGGGGCCCAGAGTCCCCAATCCACCAGAAACTGCGTAGCATGGCCATCAAAGCAAAATAGTTGGCCAGAATGACAAGTGCCCTGGGACGTTGCTCTTCGACCAGGTCTACAAAGCGCTTCTGGATCATCATGGGAAAGATGACAACCCTTCTTCCCACTGTAGCTGCAGGTTCGCGCTTGTTCATAGATTTCCAGATACCCCCAATGAAACTGACTGCTCCCCCATACGCTGCTTCAATCTCGGCATCCCAACTTTCCTCCAGCTCATGTGGCTCCTCGCGACGCATCAGGTGCATCAAGTCTCGCCGTAGTTCCGCATTCTTGTTATCGTCAAGAAAATCAGACACAGCACCAATCATCTTGAATGCCACAGAATCGGGCTTGTTTTTGATGAGATCCCAGGCTTTCCGAAACACGGCCGTACTGCTCCCGCTGATGCGTAGCCAGTTGATAGGCGGTACATATGGTTCCAGAACTCGTTGCTGGATTTTGACGAAGCCGTATAGGCGCAGCATACTTGACACCAAGCAGATGGAATCTACATTTTCCAAGCTCATGTTCTCAATGTCTTTGTGGTGTTCACGGAGAGCCATGTTGAGATATGTGCGACAAGTCTCGGCAGCCTCCTGGTCGGTGTAGTTACTGCGATGTTCATTGTGAAGACAAACTACCATGAACATGGCGTAGAGGATAGAATCCGATGTTAATGCCCTCTTGCAGAGACTTGTGACCCAAAAATCGTAGGCGATGTCGTCCATGGAAGTGGATGGACCCGTGTCAGTCATGTATTGGTAAAACAGCCGATGTTCAAGCTTTCTCCGCGCCTCAGACTCGGGAGGATCTACAATCTTGTCATCTGCAAGAAATGGTCGCGTAGATCCGCCAGGGGCTTCAGAGCTGGGAGACTTGGCACGATCGTAGACGCAATCCAGCTCTAGTCGAGTGCAATTAGAACATATTGGCTTGACTTCATCGCACTGATGATCGTTAGTGGACATGCCAGCCACTATAATTTGGCGCACTTGCCTTGACGCGGCGGGCCCTACACCGCTGACAACCTGTCCGGGACTTTTTATGAAACAGCTTCGCAGGGCGTTTTTTCATCGGTGGCTTCGATTGCCGAATGCTGAGATTGGCTGAGCCGCTTGGATCCATAGTGACAGACGCATGCAATTCCAAGGATGGTCACGCAAGCTGAGGATAGAAAGAAAGGGAGTTTAAACGATAACGATCGTTCAAGAGGCATCCAGAAAAGATAAACGAGAACGAGCGATCGTCGTCAGCGACGTGCCGATTTCCGACCGGGAATAGTGCTGACTGAGATTTGATCCTGTAATCTGATTCGCTGATGAGACGGTAAACGGCTTCACGGCAATTAGTGTCCTCGCTTGGTTGTCGGTGACGAGGGTGCTTGTTTCGCTCGTTATCGTTCATGCAGGGATTGGGTGGCTATGTTGCAACCTCGAACGGAAACCTCCTTTGTTTGGATACATACGAAAGATAATGAGTATATAGCTGGCAGTTTCAACATGTTTAACTTATCCAATCCAGAAGCATTCGACTCATTCCTATTTAATCTCCAAATCCTTCTATACTACCTATTCCATACCGATATTTCTACTTTTTTTTCCGCTGCAAAACATCATGTCTGGAGAAGGTCTTGATCCTCTCAAGCGATACATTGTCAAGGGCATAGCCAGTGGCATTGGCTTGGCATCTGAGGGCATCACTTCTTATAAAGAACGCCGCAAGGCCTCAACATCGTCACCAAGCTCCGAAAATGATGCAGCCTCAATTCGATCCATTCCAACCTCAACAGACACCACAGTTAATGGCGCCTATGAACTCTCTGCTGATTCCAAGGCTCTACCAGAGGAGGATGCTCAGTGGGAACTTGATGAGGCACAGGATGAACTGCTGCCACAATATGAGCCTCACCAAGAGGCGAGCACTACTTCAGATCTCGGCAAAGATTTCTTCAGCAGATATCCTGCGCCTCCATGCACGGAAACCACAAGCAAACTATCTCAGCCAGTCATCCTTCCCCAGCGCAGACCAAAGACACGCAGACGAGGCTTCATCAGAGCATATGCCCCAGCTTTGAACGACACTGGCATAACCCAAGACATGTTTCTTGAGTTTCTCGAGACGTTCCATAAATCTACACAAGCATCACCATGGATCGATGCTATCAACATGGCCGCCATGCCTCTTTCACTCATCCCTCATTTCCCAATGGTCGTCGGATTGGCTATCCAGGCTACGCTTATGGTAGCAAAGGATATCCAAAACAGGACGCGAACGAATGCATTCCTGGACAAGGCGAACAAGGAATTCTTCGGACCTCGTGGGCTGTACTGTCTCATCATGACTTATAGCCCTGAGACAGACAAGCCCCATGAAGCTGCCGACGTCTCTTCTACGATTGCCACCTCCCAGAACCCCTCCACAAGTCAGAAGATGTTTGGAAAGCTCAAGGAGTCAAAGGGCAAGACGTATGGAGAAGTAGAGCTACCAGAAGCCGCACCACTCGTGTTTCCGGTCCTGGAAGACCCCGCAACAGAAAGCGAGGCAAAAAGGTCGACCAAGGAGAAGTTGGAAGGTACTCAAAACTACGTGAGAGACTACTTTGACAAGAGGGCACAAGCAAAGTTTGCTGCCAAGAATGACGGGAGCTCTCTTGTTCAGGGTCCAGCCCCCAAGTTCACCTCTCGATATGCCGATCCCACCCATCCCGCAAGCAGCGGTTCTTTCCGATCACTGATCACAGGAGGTCATATCAACCCTCCTCCCATGACTCGACAAGACCGTATGGCGGGCGCTATGGGTAGCTGGTGTAACACCTATGATGCTAGACAGCCGGGAGCCAACTACACTCTGAAGGATCATGTTTTACGGACGAGAGGCATGATGTCACTAGGATCACCGAGGGCTGAGCATGCTCCCTATGGTGGACAGCCAGCTGAGCCAGCCTCAAGTATGAGGCCGGGTCTTGGATCCCGCATGAGTGGAGACCGAGACAAGATGCAAGTAGGACCCCTCGCAGTTCCATCGCCAAGAGGGATGATCAAGAAGGTGGTGAAGAAGGTTAGTCAAGTCTTTTTACACCAGTAGTGCAATAAGCTAATACGGAATTAGAATATCCTCTACTTGATGGTGGTCAACCTGCCAACGGACGAGGAGCTGGCTCAAGCCGCAGAGGAGCTTGAGAGGAGGAGGAAGGAGGGCAACAAGATGTCTAACATTATCAAGAGGTTTGCGGATTATTAATGGTTTGCATTTCGTTCATAGACTAGACCAGAGCAGGAGTTGGTAAGAGGCAACTGGGCGTATTTTTGAAGGCCCCTAGGCCACCTGTTTTTAGAGCTCTCTCAACTTCAGAAGAGAATACCACCCCCAAAGACGGTCTCTATCAAATGATGGCCCATCTCACGAGCTCAGCCCATCTCTCTCAGTCTCCTTGGCGCCCAAGCTCTTGAGATTGGGGCTGACAGCCGCTTCCTCAACAGCAACCTGAGCAGCTGGATCCACGGTTTGAGGACTGTATGAAGTTAGCATGTGTGTGCTACAAGATAATTCTTATGACTTACTCTCGTCGCTTGAGATACTGGTTCAGTATATGCGTCGCAATGACTAGAGTTATCGAACATCCGAGCGAGAAAGAAAAGCCCTTGACAAAGCGAGGCGCTTCGACCGTCTTGTAAACCAACAAGGGCGTCCATGCTGTTGATGACTGAGCGATGGCGGTGATAAGAACAAGAGCAAAGGATCTCTCTGCTGGCGACGTCCTCAGTTGTGTGTTGACCCAACCGTGCAGTGCTGGTGCCATGGCGTTGGCAGAGTAGATGGTTGAGAATGCAAACCATTTCGCAGCTTCGGGGACATTCCAGACGATAAGGATAATGAGTCCAATGATGTTCCAGGTATACGCAGCCGTGATAGCCCAAGCGGGTCCAAGATACAGATCAGAGGCAAAAGACACGAGCAGGACATAGAAGATACCAAGCGCTGGGGCAATGGTGCCGAGCTCATTAATACGGGCCTTGGTGTAGCGCTCAAGAGACTTGATCCAGAGTAGGAAACTTCCAGAGCTGGTATGCAACTGAGAGTTCCAAAACAGGACGTCGAGAAGGATGATGGTCCAGAACTGCGGCTTCATGGCGATCCGCTTGAGAGTGTTCAGGCCAAGCTTGCCATGAGACTGATGGCCAGCGCGAGATAGGCGCTCGGTGCTGAGATCAATGTCTTCTTGGGACAGGCACACGCGGTTAGGTTGCTCTGGAGTACCTGGGATGACGAAATATCCGAGAATGCCGATCGGAATGGTAATGATGGCACAGATGATGTACATCCAGCGCCAGCCCGCGAGGCCGTGGACGCCATCCAACTGGGCTGAGGCTCCCGCCTGGATAAGACCGGCAGTAAGGGTTCCCAGATACAGACCGATGTAAAAGATACCTCCACGTCTAGCCAGTTCGTCACCACGATACCAAGCTCCTATCTAACATGAGTATGGGACGCCGGGTAGTCTTGTAGGGGAACATACCAAGAAGATAGTTGATGGCGGGAAAGAAGGCGGCCTACTACGGCGTTAATGCCATGGCCCCTCATGAAAAGGGGGTTGGGACGAACCTCGAACCATCCAACAAGAAATCGGTAGGCAGCGAGCTCGGCAAATCCAGTGACCCGATATTGCAGAAGCGTAAAGACGCCCCAGAGAATGTCAAGAGCCGGAATTAACCAATGCATAGGGATATAGGTGAGCAAAAACATGAGAGGAATCTGTCCAGTCACCGCGCCAACGACGTAAAAGGTTTGCAGCTTGACCAGCTCATTGCCCTCGAACTTGAGATCCTCCTTCATTCCTGAGACGTAGGCATTGTCTATAGATGTTAATCAGGTTCAAGAAAGTGGCGATGGCTACTCACTCAAGTTGGACTGGTCCATGTACTTGACCCAATAAGCGAGGACCGCGTAGGGCACAATGAGGAGATCGAGCTTGGTGATCAGCTTCCGCTCCCGCGGGCTATCGCCATCGGCGAACCATTTGAACCAGCTGCCTCGAGATTTGTTGGCCATGTTGAAGAGTAATTAGTAGGAGTGGACACGAAAACTGGACTGAACACTGCGAGTTTAAACTCAGGACGGAAGCATTTAAGTATCATCTGGCAGATTTTGCATGGCCCCGACTGTACTCCATTACCACGGCCCTGGGACAGCTACTTACATCGAATTGGCGTTCTAGATCGAACCAGAAGCATGCTATAGACTATCCAGACATTCGATCTATCCTGATCTTGCTAAAGATCGATTGCATCATCACAAGGTTATCTGATGCAAGTTAATCTAAAGAGCTTATATCGACCATGCTTCTTGTCACACGCACCGAGAAAACCCAAAGGCAACCTATGACTGACAAGAATCATGGGTACGCGCCGCAGTGGGCAGTTGAGCTATCGGTTCTAGATAGGATGCGGCTCCGCGACCGCAACAGACTTGTGCGGCTCCGACTTCATCTACCCGTACCCAGTTCACAGTGGGCCCGGTTGAACAAGCTCCATCGGAAAGAGTCCGGTTGCGTTAGTGAGGTCTGAAGGAGGAGATCCTGTCCTCTTGAATGGAAAGAATATTGCGTGCTCCTGGCTAGAAGCTGGCTGGAAGCTTGACGGTTGAACTGGGCTGAGAACTAATGAACTACACCACAACTAACGACAACGCCGGGACCGAAAAAGCTCGTATTTGAATCACTGTCTCGTTCAGAAATTGACTCCAGATGAGAACTGGTACTGGCCCACGTCAGGGACCAGTCGTGTAGCATGTCACGCCGAGACCGGCATCGATCCCGGTCCAACCCTGATGAACCCGTACGTGGTCAGATAATTATTGACATGGCGTGAACCCGAGAATAAGCTAACATAGAAGCTTGAAACTTTATTTTGCCATTGACAAGGGCCATGTCCTCGAGACCAAGGTCATGGCCACCACAGAGTGGATATTCAGGGGATCCGCAGACAGACGAGGAGCCAGAATGGTCTCCTATATTGCCCAAAAGGAGTAACCCGAGAAGTGAGGGACTTGGCAGTGAGTCATTAAGGACTGAGTAGATACCGCGCATCTTGTCCGGCGAGGACGCGACAAAACTCTTTCAACCATACCCCGTGCTCTTTGTAATTCTCTGGAAGTCTGTCCACCACTTCCTCGGTCCACGAAATTACCATGTTTTTGCGGCCTGGACACTTTGGCTCCTCTGAAAGGGAGAGAACAGACCTTCCGATGATGTAGTCCAGCAGAAACGTGTGGATGATGAGGAGCTGGCCAACATGATTGCTTGGGTCGACAAATGACTGGAAGGTTTCGGTGCTTAAGTAGCTGGGTATCATGAAGAGGGTGACAAATTCCTTCCAAGCTGATAAATTTTGTCAGCAGGGACACCCACAGTCAGTTCTACACTCACCCTCCAAGGAAGAAGTCGGGAGCCAGGATATGGCCTTGAGCATGGATTCACAGTATATCTTTTCACATTCTGTCCGACAGCGAGGCTCAAGCGCCAAAGCAGAGGCTTTAAATCCTTCTATAATCTTCATGTCTTTGGGCTGATCGGTGATGATATCTCGGATATTGTCGATATGGGCATCAGGAGTCCAGGTTCTGAACACAGATCGATGATACTCAGGCATCATGGAAGTCGAGACAAGCGTAGCTCCTCTTGACATGACCAAGTACTCGGTCATTCCGTGTGGCATAAGACAAGATTGTGCAGCGATGCACATGAGAGCCGCAAACAAGGCATCTCTGTCAGCAATGCTCTTGTGTGAAGTGTCGGCGATCTGCTGGTTAATGAGATTGATGGCTGTGACTCTGTGCTGGAGCGCTTGAGCATTGTAATTGACATTGCCATTTTGTGACAGATGAGAAGCGCCAAGGCCAAGGGCAGCATGCGCCAGGTAGTTATACTGAAGTCGTGTTAGTTATCTGCACAGCCAGATCAACCATTGAAGCTCTCACGCCATGGGTCATGGCCGCACACTGCGACCAGATATGATCCCCCCTTAGCGGCAAACTCGGATATGCCACGGTCAAGAACTGATAGTGGAATCTCAGATCATCCAGGGCCAAGCTCGACAGCGGAGCTCTTGGTGTTTCGGGGAGGGCTTGGCATGCTAGCGGTGGGTATTGACACCTCAATCCTAGCCGTGCACATCGCGCACATCCTGGTTGACGTTCATCGCATTTGACTCTTCTCCGCTTGCAGTTGAAGCATCCGAGTCGGGATTTTGAATGGCCTCTTCGGGATGGTTGTTGTCGTGCGAGGATGACTTGGTTGGGTGTGTCGGAGCTTGATGATACGGAACGCGACTCAGCGGTGTCTTGTTCATGCATGATGGGGCCTCAAATTAGGACTCCTCTTCTGTGTGATGGCATGCTGTTTTGATCGAGGGGAGAGTGTCGATCGTGTTGGAGATACACACGGCACTCGCGTCGTGGGTTGCAGGGGTAACGGCATTTCTGCCTTGGCGTCAAGATGACCTCGCAGGCTTCATCACGTGCAATGGATGCCTGAAAGACGCGCTGGCGTTCGTTGGTGACATGTCTCTGAGTTCTGAGTGGCACTAGCGCTAGTGGTCAAAGCAAATCATGCTGCTAAGAGGCCATGAACCTCTGCCAACCCTACAGTTGCCTGGTTGTCGTACGGTATTGTCTATTCGTGTTGCTCTGAGGATGCAAATTATTCAAAACTTTTGAAAATAGTCAGAGTTATTAGGAGCTAAGATATGCCCATTCTATGAGTTCTATTCAGATTTGTACTTGAGAGAACTGCTCGGCCCTAAATTTGGACTTTGACAATACTCAACAGAGAGTCAATACAGGCCACCGACTTTTGATACTGCGACAACTATGATTTGATATAGTCGAAATAAATATTGAAACCAATGTCGTTTCAATGCTGAATACCTAGCATGAGTACGTTCAACTTGGTATCCGACAGAAAGCGCTTTGGAGATAGGCTGACAAAAGCAGAGCAACTGCGCATCACAACTGCAATCTCGCTGTAGCGAAACTATCCTAGAAGGGATGACTCTTCTTGTTTTCTCCATTGTCAATCCTTCGAATTGTTGTCAACTCAGCCACATTTCATGAGCCGAGGCCATGCCGCTTGGTAGACTTGTCGCAAAAGGGCGCAGCTTACTAACGCCGATCTGATCCGAATAGTGACTCATGTTGGACAAAGTCAACAACCAACAGCTTCCACTTTACAAAGAACTCAGTAATACCTCGTCAAATTTATTTCAACCAGAATCATCATGAGTGAACTACCTGTGGGTCCGCTTACCCCAGAGGGCAAGGCATTGCCGCCCTCGCGTGTATCCATCGATGGGAAGTACACATCTTTGGTCCCTCTTGATGTGTCCCACGCCGACGCACTTTTCGAACATCTTGGTGGTGAGGAACATGGTCATCTTTGGACTTATATGTTTGGAGGTCCATACCTTGACCAGGATGAGTGGAAGGAGACGCAAAAGGTCTGGAGCGAGAGAGAGGACACAATCTTCTTCACTGTTCTTTCTGGTCCACGAGAAGACCCCGATTCTGAGCCTGTGGGACAAATGTCCTATCTCAACATCGTGCCAGATCAGCGTCGAATCGAAATTGGCAGTATCATCCTTGGCGGAAAGCTGAAGCAAACTCGGGCGGCAACTGAGGCATTTTATCTCCTCATCAAGCACGCCTTCGAAGAGCTCGGATACCTGAGAGTTGAGTGGAAGGCTAACCACCTCAACAAGCCGAGCTTGTCAGCGGCTGAGCGACTTGGTTTCGTCTACGAGGGAATCTTTAGGTAATTCCTTACCGTGTAACTTCTCTGTGTAGATGCTGACGGCTTTTAGGAAGCACATGATTCTCAAGGGTAGACGCCGAGATACAGCCTGGTTTAGCATTACAGATGATGAGTGGCCTCTTGTCAAGAAGGCTTTCGAGGCTTGGTTGAGTGAGGACAACTTTGATGAGAATGGCAAGCAGATCAAGGCACTCAAGAGTATCAGACAAGCTCTGCAGGAAGAACAGAACTGATACACGGAAAATATACATCATTTTGATAGAAGTTGGGGATCAATAGATAAGGAACTACAAAGGAACATTCAACACTCTGGTGCTCTTCGACTGGTAGCCGAGCTCATTCTGAATGCCCAACCCCAACTGTTACTTGTATGGCACGACTCCATGACTCCTGTGACCACGCCGGATATTATTTCGTAGACTAGGCAAGCCTTGAAATTATATACACTCAGGAAAGTGAATGGCCCAACTTTTTTTGCTCTCGTTATCAAAGCCAATCCTGCCCTCCTTGTAGCAGAGCAATCCACCCTTGCCTTGGGAGTTTTCATCGTAAAAGGCGTTAGCGAGACGTTTTCTCAATTATAAATTTATCCGAGATAAAATAAATAAATTGTTATTTTAGTTCGCTATAGTCACCTCGTCATTGTCTCTCTTTTTAGACTTTGTCCCCTGAATCACCTGGAATCTACGTTGGGCTAACGACAGTCTAAAACACAACGGAGATGACAATTAGAAAAAGGCCCCAGTTTTACAGTTGAAAAGTGAAGACACTAACTCACAGGACCTTCCGGTTCTGGATTTATTGACGGAGAGCCCGCTGCCCTGGTGACTGGGAAGCTCCCTCACTGGGAGGTCTAGGCCTAATGTAAGCTCAAAGAAATAACCCTATGTAATAGCATTCGATGGCTAATAACCTGGCTCACGAGCCTTGCCCATCATCAGTTCCTCTTTGCTCTTCCTGAAAAGCACCATCGGAGTCAGCATTCCTCAGTGCATCATGCGTGCTGACGGGGACGCAGCTAGCAAAGTCCTAGCCGCGGTACCCACGGCACGTCCGAGACAATCGGCTCTGCCGGGCGAGAGTAGTGACGCCACAGGCTTAGGACGAGTCATGGGGCTATCAGTTTAAGACAAATACGGACCAAAGGCTCACCGAGGCGTCAACCATGGCGTCCACATCGAGGCGATCAACGATCTCCCCAGACAAAGCTAAAGGTTAATGATTTCAAATCCAGAGAAAAGGGGCACCCTAAAACCGTTCACATCCCCGAGGCTAAAAAGCTTGACTCCGGCTGGTCCCCCGGATTTCCTATATTGAGGTTAGGCTACGTCACTGAGACAGAAGCTTATCAAGTCATGTAGGGAGGAGGGCAAGATCAGCAAAGCGGCTGGCTGGCTGAAAGGAAGTATCCACATCCCGATGGGATCTAGGACGTAATTAGAATGGCTGCCGCAGAGACATTTGCTCAAAGACCATTGACGGGTAGATCTGATCGTTAGAACGGCGCCATAGGCCACTGGACGAGCAGTTCTGGAATGCGTGTTTAAGAGAGCAAGGATTGACAGACATGTGAACCTCCAAGATCGCCATCTCGAGGATATCCTCCCTACACTGTCTCTCACAACAGCGTCAAACGCATCTCTACTCTCACACATGAAGAGGGGTTGACATCCCGTGGCGTTGGCTACGGGTGACGGCCCGGTTAGTTTCCGAGTGGGAGATGTTTCATTTTACATTCAAGATCGTCCAATCGATCGGAACTAATGACAATAGATCTCGCTGCAATGTCGATCACGGTCCCGTTGTGGATGACAGTTCACCACCGCAAGACAGCTGAAGTAAAACACGGGCGATCAATCGTTATTTTGGGCATGGTTTGTAGGTTTGTGATGAGACACATTTGACATCTGCAAGATGAGATTAATCCAGAGGAGTGGTTTAGATAATGGTATTAAAGGGTATGATGCAGCAGACTCAGATAGCCAAGCGTGTCAGTTTCCTGTGCCCATCCTTCTCTCTTCCTTCCTGAACGTCTCAGTATCATCAAGATGCCTACCCAAAAATCGGTTGTGGATTTTCTGCGAAAGATGATCTCCGTATACGACCGGGAGGAGCAAGGCTATCCTCCTCCAGTAACCAACAATGGGAATATCCCACCTGAAAGTCCAGGTATCAACAGATCTTTCTCTGTCGCCACTACCGACGTTGCAGCCCTTGTCCCCTCTGGCGATAAGCTTCTTCTCTTCCGATCCCTTACGGGTATCGATACGGTCCCGGCATTGCGGGCAAACGGCCATTCGGTCCGTTCCGCGCCGAACATTGGCATCTACACTCGTGTCGTTCGCAACGAACGGAAAGCTTCCTTCCGACACAAGCTCTTCAGGATCCTTGTTAGCACATGTCTTGCGGCTCAAATCATAGTGGCCGCCACTCTCACTGCTCTGGGTGCTGCCAATGGCTCCCACAAGGCAGTCACAGCTTTCGGAGCCATCAACACCATCATCGCAGGTCTCCTGACATACCTCAAGGGGTCTGGATTGCCTACGAAACTCAAGACCAGGAAGGATGAATGGAAGAAAGTCCGAGAGTATATTGAGCAGCGTGAGAGAGAGTTCTGCCTGGCGGAGTGTCCCCTCAATATTCAGAGGAAATCCAAATTGTCGAAAACATGTACCAGCGTGTTAGTACTTGGCTCGAGACTGGCAACAACCCCGAAATGCCGCAGTACCCTCCGCCAGATATCGAGAGGCCGAGAAGTATCTTGTCCATGTCGCCTTCTAATAGGCGGTACTCCCTGCGGCCGGACATCACGACACCTGCGCCGATTGTAGAGGAGAAGAGGGACAGAGACCAAGATGATTGAAAGATGTATTTTAATGTCCTTTGATGTTCTTCTTACATGACTCATCTTTTGTTTTCAACTCTTTGACAAGATATGTTGACCTGTCGCTTGACTGTCTCATATGACCACTACTCCACGCACCCTATTTCCTCTAAAATTGGTTCAATTGAAACAAACTCAAAGGGACTAACCTGAAAGCGACTCTAAAACCATATCTGCACCAGAAACTCAAAATTGATCACGTGCGAAAACGTAAAATCCTCCCCTCGCTGGCTGACTGCGCTTGGTCTCCTCGAAAGCCCTGGCGTGCTATGATTGTATTATGCCCATCAGCTCGGTGCACTCTCAAACCCCATGAATAAAGAAAAAAAAAGGAACTATACTGAGGTTACTCTGCCCGAAACGTGCACATATCATTTTCCCAGCCCCCCCGGGCCTCTACCATCACACATGACATATCACTCGCTTTGTCAACCCCCCAGGTGTCGCCATTTAGCCTTACTTCAACGCCGAAACCCTGTATAATTCTTTGATGACCCCCGGAGCCTTGGCGTGTTCAATATCTGTGCCAAGTCTCCAAGTGCGATAGACGATGGAAATGTTGGTTGTGTTCTCCTCCCTTTGAGATTGCCCTCGACTCTCTCGCTCAACATAGATCGATATTATAAGCTTCTGTTTGTTTTCCGTTCATCTGAGGTTTAGACTAGATCATTTCAAGGAAGTTATTACTACATGGGAATCTTGAATGTTCTACCCCTGATCTGCGCAGAAACTGCACACATGTGTTGGAACGATATCTCGGGGTTTGTTGGACCCTCAAAACATCACTCTACGACCGTAGAACGTCAAGATAAACTTCAGTGTGACCCATGAAGAACGTTTTAATTAAGACGACTCTCTTTAATTCTGAGTCCCAGGATTTTCCATGTGACAGCCCCGCCTCCCCTTTAGACTCCTTCTCGATTCCCCTCTCTTCACATACACACATTTGAGTTCTCTGGACTTTCCATACCATCAGTTCTAGCATTGCTCTCTTAGAACCCTTAATTCTCTGCCATTCTAAAGCATTAATTAGTCTTTCTGTTTACAGAACTGCTCGCCTTGCTCTTCTTAGTATCGACCATGCTTCGACTCTAAAGCATCGATCACGCTCACTACTGACGCAACTGCTCATCTGCTTACTTCAGCTTACTACGATTAGCTCTAATACGCCATTGATCAGCCTTCCTCTCAACAAAACCGCTCATCTTATCCTTCTTTGTATCGCTCATACATTGGCTCCCGAGCATCACTCATACTTCCTCTCGATAGAACTTCTCGCTCCGTTCTTCTTGATGTCACTCATACCTTGGCTCCTGAGGCATCACTCACCCTTATCATCCACGGAGTTGCTCGTCTTCATTCACTATAAGGCTGATAAGGCCGTTCTTCCATCGCGACTCTCAGGATAAGGCATCGCCTACCCTCCTTCTTCCCCTTCGCCATCTCTCTTCGTCATTCACCGCGGCTATCCTTCTCCACTTCTTCTTCTTCTTCTTCTCTCCCTCTTCCTCTTCCTCCTCTTCCTTCTTCTTTTTCTTCTTCTCCTTTCATCAACGGCGATAGCTTCATCCCTTCGGGCCCTCCTCGCGGACCTTCATCAGCTCCGGTGCGCGTAATCAGCCTCATTCCCTTCAGTTACCTTCTCGCACTTCCTATTCCTCTGTCGCCTTCTCCACGGCTCTTCTCTTCCTGCTTCTGCATCGACGTGCGACACATTTAGAGTCTCGTCTGCGCCTTTCGTCAACGACAGTGGCGCGTCAGCGACATCCTCAGAGGCTTATATCAAGGTTTGTCATCAATTACCTCTTTGGAGACTCAACTCACACCTCACTCAGAGGCCCTAGCAGCGCCACAGTTCTGAACAAAGCGCCGATTCCTTACCTTTAGAGAGCACCTTTCCCCCACGACTCCCGACCGTCCCGCACTCCCCTGCTTCGCCCACTGACATAGCGTGTCGCGATTGTCCTGATCACACTTGGATGTTTCTCGAGCTATCATATGAGCTCTGGCTCAATGCGACTCGACATCAACTGGCCGCCTCATACCACAGGACTCACGGACCATTGTCTCGATCACGAGACCCCGGCTATTAATTATGTCACTTTCCGCCGACACAAAGCTCGAGTCCGATTCGGAGAATGCACATCGCTCAGGGCCATCGTCTTTGTCGTCGCTACCTGGCCTGCGTGGCCCAGATTACGAGGTCAATGGATCCAACGACTGCCAATCAGACGCTTCTTATTACTCCCTCACGGAGCTCCGTGATAACAACCCCGTTCGGCGTGTACCGGCCGCGGAGGTACGTCGACAAGGTCTTGCGGCCCCGGCACAGCCCAAGTACAATTCCAACTACCCGAAGCTATTTCAGAACCACGAGGAACTGCCACTTCGAGTTCCTGGACCATGGGTTAAGTACCCGTTGGTGGCCACTGGCCGCTTTACTTCCGGCGAGCCTGGTCCAGCTCGAGTCATCGCAAGTGTGCACGGCTGCGGAAAATATGACGTGGTTTATCACTTGAGAAAGGACCGTAGGGACTTTTGCCACGCAGTGTACCGTCCGAAGAAACACCACCATGCACTTTCGAAAAGTTTTGGGGTTGAGTCTGAAAGCCCAATGCACCCGTCGATGGCAGCTAATGGGTATCCCATGCCCTGCCATTCTGGTTACGACACAACCCAATGTGTTGAGTGGCAGTACCAGGGGTTTGACCAAGCCCCGTGGCTGACGCCCGAGAGCCAGTGGGCGGAGCCGTACTATGGCAATGAGTTGCAACCACAGTACGAGGAAATGTACTACCCGAGCATGGCTCAGCCAAGACCACACCACGTGTATGATCATCCCGCACAGTTAACCTGTCTGGGTGTTGAGAGTTGGGAGGAGATTTTACAGGATGAGGATGAGGGATGAGTTGACAAGAGGTGTGGTTTGGCAGAAGTTGGGTTTGTAAAATGAAAGTCTTGTTTGGCAGAAGTCGGTCTTGTAAAATAAAAGTCTTGTTTGGTTGGGATGAATAAACTTGTTTACTGTGATCGCTGAAGTGAATTACTACTGTGTACCTGATTGAGTGTCTGTCCGCTCTACTCCTTGTCCACCTTTCATCTTGTTCTCTAACTAAGCTCAGGGGTCATTAGCCTTGTCTATAACAAAATAACCTTTTTGAACTTCTTCATCTCCCAAACCCTGAAAGGCACATCCCGCATCGCAACGCTCTTGCATGATTAGAGTTGCCATGGTCTCAACAGGAGAGAATCCCACCTGAGACATATACTGCCCATTCAGGTCAAGCCCTGTTTCGGCCAAGCCCTGATTGTTCTAGACCAGCCTGAGCGGGCGCCGGATCGGAACTAGACCCCGACAGGCGCGTCAAAGTTTTTCCTGAACCCCCCATCCTTGACTCCTCGCGTCGCTCCCTGTCGTTCTCCACACATCAACTCCACCATAACATGGAGGATAACAGCACGCACACTGGTCAGTATCGCTCTGCCTGCGCTGAGTGCCATCGCAGGAAGCAAAAGGTACGTCGCATGTCATGTCTCTACGCATTGCCCGATGCTGCGCTGTCCTTGACTGCTTGATCAGGCTCTGGAGACAGTTACTTACTGCCCGCAGTGCAATCGCGAATGGCCCTGCAACCACTGCCAGAAGCGCAAAGTCGCAGACAAATGCCGCTTTGTCCAGCCCAACACGGCCAGCTCGCCTTCAGACAGCTTAACCTCGGGCAGCGACAAGAAGCGCTCTCGTAGTCGTGAAGATGACGGCGAGCCCGAGCCTGATGAGCCTGCAGGTGGCGACGACGACGACCTTGGCCTCGAGGCCATGGGCTACGCCGCTGGACCCCTGTTTGAGTCTCTGACCATCGCCTCCAAGGCAAGTTTTTAGCCCTCGTCAAGGAACGGGGAACTAATCCTTTGTCGAAGAAGAAACCGATGGGCGAATTGACGTGGGTTCACCCCGACACTTGCCCTCAGCTGAAGCACGCTCTTGATGTTCTCCCTTCTCGTCCCCAGATGGGTGAGTTGCCACAGATCCTCCATGGATGACGCGGCGCTTGTAAACTAACAACTCACTCAGATGCTCTTGTTCAGAGCTTCTTTAACAATGTCAACTACCACTACTACATCATCTACCCGCCAATCTTTCTGCAGGAGTATCAGAAGTGGTGGGAACGGAGAAGCAGCAACCAAACTGTCTCACTCCAATGGACGATCCTCTTGGTCATGGTCTGCGCCTGCGCCACGCAGCACCTGGACGTTGAGATGAAACCCATTGTGGAGGTTGAGCTGGCTGAGGCTGCCGACACACTAACCAAGGAGTATCACAAAGCCGGCACCGATCTCGGTAGAGTGGTTCCCGTTGGCCACTGTCATCTACTCAACGTTCAGTGGATGCTTCACTCGATCTACTGGTACAAGAGCGAAGCGAGATTCGTCGAAGCCTGGCACGTTATTGGTGCAGCTGTTCGGGAGGCGCATGAGCTAGGTAAGCTGACCTACCTACCCCTGCTGTGACAAGTCACATTGATTAACATGACATGCAGGCCTTCATCGAGTTGCTGTTGCTGAAGGTTTGACCGAGTTTGAACGCGAGATGCGCCGTAGAGTCTGGTGTGTTTTGGATTGTTGGGACTGGTATGTTGAAAGGCTCTCGCTCGTCTTGGGGGATGCTGACGAAACGACAGGCAATTTGCTTCTGGCCTGGGCCGGCCGACAATTATCGATCATACAGACATCGACGTGGAGCCGCCAAGTCTCACTCTGGAAAACTTGTCACCATCGCCACTGCTTCACATGAAGCTGCAATCAGAGCTGGTCACGCAGCTCGCGCAGCGTTGGACTGCACCCAAAAACATCAACACGGCAAGCGAAGTTCAAGAGTACAAGCGGATGCTAGAGGATTGGATTCGCGCTTTCCCTCCGGTATATGATGTCGACCAACCAGACACATCCAAGGACTACAGGCACACCTGGATCACCTTTCACCGGTTCTACATCCATACCATGGCATACCTCATGATCCTCAATCCCATGCGGTCCTTCATGGCACAAACGTACACCAAGTCGACCTCGAAGGATCTCTTGGAAGTTCGAGCGGATGCGGTTCACTACTCTCTCAAAAACCTAGACACGACTACCAGATGGGTTGATCATGTCTCGCACCGGGACGGGAGATTCCACTTCATCATCTTTTCGCTCTTTGACACGGCAGCCGTTCTTTCTACAGCCATTATTAAGGACCAGGACCACACCATCCCAAGACGAGACGAAATCATCGATGCTGTGGACAACTCGGTTAGACTCCTTAAGCGCATCAAGGCAATTTCAACCACGGCAAAGACATCCCATGATATCCTTGTTAGAATGGTGCAGAGGATGCCACGACGGTCCGCGCCCGCGCGTGAAAACCACCGAAAGAAGCAGCGTATGGCTCCCGTGGCTGAACCATCGCCCCCTAACCTCATGGGCAACGAGGGTGCCAACCATCCATCGCCCGGAAGTCACTCGCACTCTGGCGGTTTCGAGTCACAGCACAGCTCGCCGCCCAGCAACTGGGCCAGCCCGGAAAGCGTGGGGGCTGGTTCAACTCCCCAAAGCAGTTACTCGTACTATGATCACAGCGACCAGCCCGGACTTGTTCAAACAGCCGGACCCCCGCCCACTGAAGGCTATATGAGACCACCTCTTGTGTATGATGCCAGTGTGATGCCGAATCAAATACCGTCTCCGAGTGCCGGTATTGATGCCGTTATCGAAGGAGGCGGTATGCATGCGATGCCACAGTCAGACCCCAACATGGGCATGATGCCTCCAACATCCAGCGGCATGGTACCACAATCGTCTTTTGCCGACTTCCATCCGCCAATGTTGGAAATGAACTACGGACTCGAAAACATCACTGATGCCGAACTCGGAGACTTTTCGCAATTATGGGACTGGCGAAGTCTCAACCTTGATTTCATTCACAGCACACAATAGTCATTCGTTTGGCTTACTCTTCTTCTCATCCTCCCTCTTTTTTCCTCTTCATTTTACTGCAATTGGGTCTGGCTTGCATTGGGTTTTAGACATGATGCACGTTTGCAATGATTTCCTTTTTCCTCTAATTATTTCGGGTGTGGTCTTTTGATACTGGAGTGAACTTTGATACCCGCCATTCTGGGCGTTGGGCATTGGAAATACGGTGTCTTTTGAAATTTGTACTGTAATGAAGCCTTAGTTGGAGAACCATTCCTTCTCGGACGACGCCGTGAATTGGCGGGCGGAAACAGGAGTAGTTAAAAAAAATTCTATGGGATTCATAACTTGGGGTACCTCTTGGTCTAGTTTTGAATAGGACGAATACGAAAAACATAGTACTGGTCAGTTCGTGGTATTAAGGGCAGCAGTTGGTGCATGTCATCTCGCATTCGCCAGTGATATAAGACAGAAGGCTGCCTCTTTGACTTGGGGCTACAACGTTTACTCGTTCTGGACGAATAATACGACTCAACGTCTCGCCACCTGCATAGAACCGACATCCTCTTCCGTCTCCAGGGCTCCAGACAGATGAGCAACGCGAAAGTATCACCATTTTCGACATGATTACAGTACTCGTGGACCATACGCCAACTATTTGACAGCCGCCATCGCGGAAGAATAGGCGTCCGGTGATTACTATCCTCGTTCATGTTTCCTGGAAGACTGTCTTAGACAATTCCAAGCCTGACATCATAATCACCTTGCGATCGACGAGTTTCAATCGGCTATGAGTGGATCTACGGTTTAATCCAGGGATGAGCTCCTCAAGGTCCAACCCTGTAGAAATGCAATCAAACTCTGCAGAGGCAAAACGTGCAATTCTGCCATGCGTTCTTTTTTTCGGTAGAGTTTAAAGGTGATGATCTACTTGATCTTCACCCATCAGTTCATGTCCCGATCTCGACCTTCCAAAAGTAGCCAATGAGCAAGCACACGTGTGGTCAATGTCAGGGATCATTATCAGCTCGTTTCATCTGCAGCGTCGAATAAAATGCTCATCGGGCCAGATTTGTCAAGTCGTCTATCGGAACATTGTATTTTCCCCTGGCGGGAGGAAAGGATCGACGGGCGTTTGGACGGGTTCCACACGTCGATCAACAGGGGTCGAGCATTCTTGAGATTTCAGCTTTGATCCTTTAATAGGCATTTCTGCAGGACATCACCCAAGGATGTCTTGGTTGTGGAAAATGAATCTGACGTAGTGTCTGGGGAAGAGGATCAGAGCCATGTCAAGGTCCAAGTATAAGAACCAAGCGGGCCACTCCTGTTGTTAAGCTCAATTACCCAGGGCCCCAAGGATCTCGCCATCAATTTATACACTCATCTTTGACTACCTCATTCACTACCGCCAACATGGTTCAGATTCATTCCTCCTTCGCTCTCTTGTACTCCCTCGGTGCCCTGGCCGGTGTTCAAGCGGCCTGCATTGGCCCCGCTGTCAACCAAGCTACCCTGAGCCTCGTCGAGGAATTTGAGGGCTTCCGTGCAGATGTTTGTAAGTCTCTCAATCATTTTTTCATGAGTCATTAAGGGCTGCTCTAACCATTCACTCAGACATCGACGCCACTGGGAACCCCACTGTAGGCTATGGACATCTCTGTAAGCAGTCAGGCTGCTCCGAGATTCCCTACCCCATCCCCTTGTCTCAGGCCGACGGACAGAAGCTCCTGCAAGACGACATTAAGGTAGGTCGTGCTCTACCGAGCCAACCTCTTCCAACAGACACTGACATTTCTTCAGGTTGCTCAGCAGTGCATCACCCTTGACACCACCTCCGCCGTCGTCCTCAACGCGAACCAGTACGGGGCTCTGGTTAGCTGGGCCTTCAACGTTGGCTGCGGTGCCTCTGGAGATTCTACTCTCATCCGCCGCCTCAACAATGGAGAGGATGCCAACACTGTCGCCAGCGAGGAGCTACCCAAGTGGAACAAGGGCAATGGCCAGCCTATTGCAGGTCTTACCCGGCGCCGAGCCGCTGAAGTTGACCTGTTCAAGACGCCTACTGATGTCGGTGCTCTACCTGTTGGATGCTAAATTTGAAGAAAAGAAGCAATATACGGGGAATGAGGTTCTGTAAACAAATTCAAGAGTTACTCGAAACTCTCAATGAGCAATCTTGATGCATGTGTCGGTGATCCTCGAGGCGTCCAACCTGTGATCTATACAGTATTCACGTAACTTCTAAGCTCGTAGGAACACGAGACTTCAGGTATCCATCTTCCTCTCCTACAAAACCTTGGAGGCAATTTTAATCCACATGCAAAGAGATTCAAAATCCATGGTGTGTTTTAGACGTGCAGAAATGAAGATCAAATTTGGACACCCAGTTCCAGTTCGATGCATTTATTCAAAAGAGTATATACAGAGGACATGGTCGAGTACTTCGTTTCTTCGTGTGGCCAGCGCCGAGCCATTCCCAAAGCCCCTTTGAGCCTTTTCAAGATGTGTAGAGGTGCATTAGCGAGCGAGTCAAGAGGACACCGCCCAGGTCCTCTGCTAGATACATGCTTGAATATTTGAAAAGATTTATTAAATAGTGTGTTGAAGCCATCAACCCCTTATCCGTCCTGCAGATGCAGGTAGACAAGAGGCGAATGCTGCTGTCGCCTTTTAAGCGACGTTTCCGCGGACCTGCTTGATGTTGGTGACCTTGATATCTCTCCAGAAAAAGACGCAGAACCATCCAAGAGCCAAGATGCACACACTGGTGATAAGCATGTACTTCTGCGTGTCACCATATGCAAGGCCAATGCCATAGCGGATGGGAGTGCCCCATTTGTAAGCCAACTGGCTGTAGATGCTGCCATAGATGTTCTCAACATCGGCACCCTCGGGAAGGCGAGCATATAGGCGATCCTTGAAGGTTCCGGTCCAGATGGCGGCGGATACAGTAGAGCCGACAGCAGTACCAACGCTGCCGAACAGATCCAGGATAGCAATCATGACGGCAACATGCTGATGGTCAGAGGGGGCCATCATGGCCATTTCACCAGCAACCACGATGGGTCCACCGGCGAAGGCAACGAAGATCTGGGTCATGATAACGTAGCCGATATTTTGATCAGGCTGACGGAAGTGGATCATGAGGCCAACACCGAGGAGCATAAGCGGGAGAGAGTAGTAGAGGTTAACCCACTTGAAGCGGCCAGTGACACGCATGAAGTAGGCTAGGATGATGGCGGTGAAGCAAGAGCCAACCCGGTAGATGTTGCTGATGTAGGTAGCCTTGGTGACGCCAGTGTTCCAGGTGATCATCAGCATAGAGGTAAAGTAGCTGCCCCAGATAGCCGAGTTCCAGAAGACAAAGGTAAACATAAGGCCAGCGAAGAACACGGTTCGGTCTGAGAGGAGCTTATAAGGGATGAAGGTGACTGGGGCAAAGAACTTCTCCCAGATGACAAAGACGATGAGAAGAAGACCACCGAAAATGATCATGCAAATAATCATGGGCGACTTCCAGCCATCAGCCTGGCGGGAGTAAATAGACATGGGCAGGAGGAACAGAGCCATGCCACCGATAAGCATGATGATGCCGACCAAATCAACATCCCTGCACCAGCTGTAGACGCCCTTGATGGAGACGTCGACCTTGTGAGGATGGTAGAGTCCCATCTTCTTGGCCTTGTTCTGGTTGTAGAAGAAGATGATGGAAAGCGGAGTGACGACGATAGGGACGACGATGGCCCAGACACCAAGACCCCATCTCCATCCGATGCCGGCGATAATCGAGTCGGCCATGGGGCCACCAATCCAAGTAGTAACAATGTATGGGGAGGTGGCGAACGTAAGCATCAGAGGACGGTTGAGGAGAGACGAGGTATCAGAGATGAAGACGGTGATACAGTAGCTCACACCCTGGGCGCTGTAGATGGTTATCAGTTGCTGAAAGCGTCGTGGGGATATTAGTTGCGTACCCAGTAAGGTAAAAGACCTGAGCGGCAGCATATGTTTCGACATTCTTGCAGGCGGCCATCATGATGAAGCCAACAGTCCAGAGAAGCATAGTGATGAGCAGAGTCTGGGGACGTCCCCAGGTATCCATCAACTTGGCAAAGACAATCTTGGCGAGACCGGAAAACAAGCTGGAAATGATGCCAACGACGGCAGTGAGTGAATGCGCTGCAAAGTCACTGACGACGAAGGGGTTAAGACTTCGGACGACAACCTCCTGGATAGACAGGATGAAGTAGATGAACCAGATACTGGGCGACTTGTCAGTTGCTGTGTTCTAGCACGCTGCATCCCCATCACTGTTGCAGATGCCCCAGATATTGATACTCACTTGCCATAGGCCAAGCACATATCCTTCTTGGTCCATACCGTGGTCATGGCCTCGATGTTTCGCACACCAGCTTGGTAGGTGCTGGTAACCTCGGGAAGTTCATGGTCGTCATCGTGAACCTTGCCCTCGACGCCCATCTCCTTGTTGTTGCTATCGACGGCGGGCTGGGGCGCTGGAGTCACTCCCTCGGCGGCATCCTCGTCCGGCTTGCTCTTCTTGAAGGGATTGATACCCATGGTTGCTGAGACCCCACGGCGGTCGACCTTGGCGGCTTTCTCGGGTGTTCTTGTCGATTGCTGAGTAGCGGTTTTGTGACTTGACGGGCTGGTCGCGTTTGCACAACAGAGCGAACGAGTGTTGTGTGCGATCCAGATGAGACTTGTCGAGAGTAAAGACCAAAAAAGAACCGGGAGAGCGATAATCAGATGGCCTGGACGTGAGTCTCTTAATATAGGTAGGTAGTCAAGAGGAAAGGCAGGGTTGAGTGCAGGGAGTGGGAGTGGCACTACTCTTTAGCAGACGGTAAGGCGAGCCAGGGTTGAGAAGAAGGTGGGTTAGCCAAGGGAAGGTACGAGAGAATTAGCGTACGGAGTACCTGCCCTTCTCCCATCTCAGCTGCTGCTTAGAAGCGGAAACCGCACCTGCCTGCAAGGTTTAAGGTGTGGCATGGATCAGATGGATCAACTGGCAGGTCCGTCCGGTAAGCCCACGCGATGGGCTTGCCGTGGGCGTGGGCGTGGATCTCCAGGTCATCCCACGCGGCTGAACGTCTCTGCAGCTGCGAATCCTGGTTCATGAACCGGTCATAAACGAACATGGACCTTTTTTGAACCTTATCAGGCTATTGACGAAAAGTACTCAAGTTCAGTTGGGTGCACAGGTGTGTCGAGCTTGTACCAGAACGGACAGCCAAGATGATACCAAGCAACACCTGCTCCGTCTCTCACCGAGCCGAGGTACCCGGTACAGCACCTCGTCTACGCCCTCTGGGCCTGTCAAAGGTCCCGAGACATTTGAATCCATCCGTTTTGGCTCGGTCCAAAAATCTGCACATGGGGGCAGCCGATCTGGCCGGCCTCGGGTGACGGGGGTACTTTTCCCAAAATGACCCCGCTGCGTGTGGGCGCGCCTGGGCTCTCATGGGCAGGTGCTGAAGCAAACCATCAAGAGTCAAACGGAGGGACGGCGGAAAAGTCGCGACCAGGGCCTCAACACCCCAGCCGAACATGCAGGGGCCCTGGATGGACTCAAGACCGAATAGGTGTGGTCGTGTGCGGTTAGGCTCAGCGGACACAGCGAATGCTTCGGACTTGGCAAACCAATGGCGCATCTTATCTGATGATCAGATAATTTTTTTTTATCTGATCATGACTCCACCTTGCCCAATCATTATGACGGCTGCCCTGGCATCGCCTAGCCTTTTTATTTTGTCCCAAGATTTGTTTTTCTAGTTCGGTCATAGCCTGTCCTGTCTCCCATCGAGAAACCGTTCTTAGCCCGGACTCTCGGTTTGATCCCGGGGCCGTTATGCGTGAGATCTAATCAGGAAGCCAATTCATCTCAAGGTGAGCGATTTCGGCGCACAGCCGGCTGTCATGCCACGCCCAGGACACCCTGGCTAGCGGCGTTGCTCCCCAGAAAAAAAAAGGTCCCCTCAAAGCCGTACCTTATTTTGTCGACATGGTTGTACTGTGCTGTTGGTTTTGTCATTCTAGATGAATGAATACGGCCTGCCCAAAACTGACGCTCGAGACACTCGCTTCTCCCACCTAGGATACGCCGCTCCCGATCGAGCCAGGGCTGGTCAAAGCAACCCTGCCCGTGTTTTTCCATGCACCCCATGCATGTTCCAGCTGAAATGCCCATGGTCGCACTCCATTTTTTGCTTGATGCACCTCCACGCCGTTTAGTCGCGATGCTCCGATGCCTAGCCAAGAGCCACAACTGGCAAATGAGATTTCGAGCCGGCAATCGCAAACCAACGCACGATCTTGTTCTTCCATCCCACTCTCTGACGTGGGTTTGTCAAGTTTACCATGTACATGACCGGCTCTTCTCGCTCCCGTGGCTGAAGCCCGGGCGACCTGGGAGGCAGAACCATGTCACCGCGCCATGCATCCAAATATATCGACCCTTTTCACTCGGTTTTACTCGGATCTAAGTCGATACTGTCCATCTAAACACTATATCACGAAATTGATCGTCGATTTCCCCACTAATACAAAACGTCGTCTTAATGATCGGCACTACACGAAGCAACACAGCTCAAGTATGCCTGTTGCCGCATTGCAACAAGAACAGACCGCTTTGACTATTGATGAGTCGATAAATCGTGTACTCGCACAAACCTGGTTCATTGTGAAAGTTTTGATGAAGCCTGAACTGTTTCTTGTTGCCGATATTCCGAAAAGCGTGGGGAGAACTGCTGCTCACAGCACTCTGGTCAACTGGTCGAGTTGCGATATCGCCTTCAGTCCGGTATTGGCATCACAAAGCCCCATTCACATCGGAACCATCGGACCATGATCGCGCCAAAGCCGCCCTTAACGTTAGCACCATCGTCGGCTTTAGCAAACGGGAGCTTGAGTGTGTGGGTGGTTTGACATGGGCTCGAGAACCCCTGTAAGCTAGGACTGTTCAAGTTCACCGTTTCCCTCTCCAAGGGCTAAGCCTCTTAGAATCAGGTGTTCTGTTTGGATTTTACCATCAACTTCAAACCCAGGAAACACTTGCCTTTGGTATACTAGAACCAAGCAGCACCAACAGTAAGAAGGCAGAGAGACTGGCGTGTTGGACAAAACACCTTTGAAATTCTTGGTTCCACCAAACAACAACTGATACAACTACCTACGACTCAAGATTCCTCCATTGCGGCGAGAGGCCTCAGGAGTCGGCCAAGCAATAACCAACTCAGGCCAAGAATACCAAGCAGAACAACAACCCCACGATCCGAGACCAGGCTGAGCTAACTCCGAGATCAATTACGGGCCGTCTAATCGGATCATCGGATGAGTTAAACGCCAGTGCCTGTCACTAACCCTTGACTCTTGGATTACCTAGTAGGGACGATCGTTTCCTCTAGGTTCCGGTGACTCCTTGACACAGCCGCACATGTCAATGAACGTGACCCTTTGCCAATGCCAGCTGGCTTGGTTTTGATGTGCCAAGATCTCGTTCAGACTTGAACAGTTTTAAACGATTCGCGTTGTTGGCGTGACCGCATAGTACGCTGAGAAACATGACATCTCAGGAAGCGTCCTGGGCTACAAGCTCCGCTCACGATCCATTGCGATGCTTCATTTACCTTGTCGACTGGAGAACACGTGAAAAAGCTCTGAATCTCACCCTGTGGACCCCCTGTCACTAAAAGTTGACCTGAATGATCAGTATGATCAGGGATATCGAGGTGGTCGTCCAGTGACATCCACCAGCGAAATCGCAAAATGGCCCCCATATTCGGCCGGTGTGGCAATAAGCTTTCCGCACTTTAGCACTCGTTAGCCAGGGGTGCACCGGACCCTTGGCTCCTGGGGATTAGCCCGATGCTCCGCTCCGGCTCCGTTCCCTTGACAGAAAACCGCGCCATTAACCGGGGGTGCTCGTTCTCAGCGGCGGTAGCGGGAAAAGAAAAAATTGAACGTGTTGGTTCGGCCCCTGCAGGATAGATCAATCAGATAAGATAAGTTCCATCGTGGGTTCTTTCCTCGTGACGGGCTGCCAAGTCAGTAGACTCGTATGCCGAGATGGGGGAGTGATCTGGAGTGCTCTCGGGGGCCGGGTTGTCCGCTCTTTGCGGTTGCAGGATGGATGTTGGGAATGGGAAATCCACCTCGTTTGGAGAGTGAGGGGATGCGATGATCATGGGGAGATACCGAATGACCGAGCTGTTATAAATGATAAAGCTTGAAAGGGCAAGCCATTTTACTACGAGATACTAGAATTGTTGGGGGCGCGGTCTTGGGACACAATGGACCGATGGACATGGGCAATTGGGAATGCGCCTGACAGAAACACCAAAGACCATCTTACAAAGCATTCAAGTTTACCGACGTCGGCGAACTCAAAGCCCCATAATCATATACGGCAGCTCGGCTAGATGAAGAACCAGGAGTGCCTGGATCCATCTTAGATATCCTGTCTGCCTGTTGGCATCCATTCCAGCATTGACGGGATCCATCGGCGAGAAGATTTACCGAGTCTTGGCTATTGGAGGGTAATTCTGAGCAAATGAGCGTCCTACCAAAACTCGTCTCTTTCAAACCGCGACTCATATGCTGTGGTCATGTCCTGCTCGACGACAGCCCAAGACTGCTGTTGTCGACGGGTTCACCGACACCGCGCCATGAAGCACAGTGGGCCATGACGGTAGAGGTTTGCTGCTCGAGTGCCGAAACCCTTTGAACAAAGATGATTTGGCATGCTGACACAGTCAAGACGAAACACAAAAACGAGGCGAAAAAACGAGGCGAGAGATGGGCGGTAACGGCGGTTATGCGACTCTGCTGCAAGCAAGTCCACACTGCATCAGATTGACTGACCAGCGACGCTTGAGCTTGTGGTTTGCAGTTGTGCCGCCCGTTCAAAAAGCTTCTTTCTCCAAGTGCGTGCATCTCGTTTCGTCATTAATGAGACGAAAAGACGGATCCCTCGGCGACAAGACCGAGTGCAACTGCAACTGCAAAAGTACCGCAATGCAATCGGTGAGGTCTGCAGGTGGCATCATCCCTGCACCGCGTGTGGTGTTTTGGCGTGTCTGTCGTTGAGATTGCAGCACCACGTGGAGATTGGCCCAGGAGTTAATAAAGCTCCCTCAAGCTCCAGATGCTCAAGATTCTCGTCCATGGTCCTGGATCACCTCTGAGAGAGCATGTAATGCATCGAATGCATCCTCAAATTTCTGCATCAAAAAAGGGAAAAAAGACAGCCTTACAGAAGCAGATCCCCAGCGACAATGTTGATCCTTTCACGGTCCCCATCAAATTCCCCTTCAATTCCACGCACCGCCGATTTCAACGGCTGCGATTGGACTCTGCTGGGTGCACGTGACGCAAAATGAAATTCCCGGCAGCCCAGGTGACCTCTTTTTTGGTCCCCACTCACCGCCCGGCCGAGTCCCGACTGGGCGATTGGACGGATCCCAGGGAAATCCATTGCCAAGTGCCAGTGAGAGCGACAGACTCCAGAGAAGCATTCGCTTCGGCTTCAGCCTCGTTCCTGTCACGGGGACATATCTCGTCATCCATTGTTTTTTGTGGCTTTGGTTTTTTGTTCCCTCTCTGTCGAAAGTCTCCCAAGACGACTCGACTCGACTTGACTCAGTCGCCCTTGATACGACGCCTCCTTCGCTCCAATCGCTTCTCCCATGTCCGAAGACGACGGCGATGTTGTGCTCGGCCCCGACGGCCAAGCACCTACCCGAGTAGACCGAGATCGAAGAGCTCCGCGTTTTAGCTGGACTCCTGCCTACGAAGCTACCTTTTTCCGAAGCCTCTGTGAGAGCGTCCAGCTGGGCCTTCGCGAGAACTCTTCATTCAAAGCTGAAGCTTGGGAGCGTGCCGCCCAGGCCTTGCAGGAGAGTCACGGTGCCTATCCAACAAAGAGCCACCTGATCAATAAAAGCGACAATGCTCGGAAGCGTTTTCGACTATGGAGAGGCCTTCGCGAGGACGCTGAATTCTTGTATAACCCAGTGACGAGAACAGTCACTGCTACCGAAGAGGCGTGGACCGCACACATCGAGGTAAACATTCCTTTGACGATATCGGACGAGGCTGCGATCACGCAAGTGCCGAGGCTTCACCGCTACGGTCTATCACACGAGCAGCGATCCCAGATATAGGCGCGAGACCCTAGACAGCATTGCTAATTCACACCAGAGGGAACCTCTGTCCAGGGCGCTCCGCGGCCGACCCTTCGATCACGAAGATTACATGGAGATCCTATACCCCGACGTTATCGGCTCGGGAGGTGCTCCTAAACGGATCATGAAGCCTCGACGACGAACCGACGGTCCTATCGCTGAAGACCCCGAGATGCCTGGCACAGGGATTTTGAACCTCCAGAGCGAGCCCCCTCCCCGGCCTCCCGGTTTAGAGAGTCCCAATTCTCGGCCTGTTTTGACCCAGACCCCGACCACTTCCTCGACGGGCTCGACCCAGCAACGGCCGACGTCTACTACAATTCCTCCTCGCGGCCCACCGACCGTTAATGCCAGCGCGCTGACCCCACCGGACGAGACCATAAGCCAGAGCCGCAAGCGCCAGCTTCCCACGACGAGCACCCCCGCTACCTTCGAGTCTCCCCCAGCTTCGAGTATGCCCTTGGGTCAAGCTCCCGAGTCGCCTGGCAAGCGGCGCCGGACTTCCTCTAACGATGGCTCCCGTGCGCTGACCTCTGCTGTGCTCAACTCGTCCATGCTACCTCTCGCGGTTCGGGACGGCCCCAGTGTCGCATCTCCTCCGCAGACCGAAAGCCAGCTCCTGTCGCATGGGCCTGTCATCGAGGAGCTCGTCGAAGCAGTGCGTTCGCGACCTAACCTGCGCTGGCAGGAGGAAGCTCTTGACGTTTTCTTCCGCGACTTTGCAGATGAAGACCTCGATTTGCAGGTCAAGATTTCCGAGAGTGTGCTCATCAACGAGTGCAAAGCCATGGTATTCTGCAAGATGCCGGGCCGTGTGCGTCAGCACTGGGTGAGGAGGTTTAAAGAGTCGCTCTACAGACAGTGACTGTCGGCGGTGACCAGACGCATGCAAAGAGGAGGATGAAGTGATTGACATGGCCATGACGATTTCAGCAACAACGATAAAAAATCTCTCCTAACAAATCTAGCAAAACTAACAAAACGAAGGCGACGTTCAAAGATAAGATCTGACCTGAGCGCGGGGGATCCAAAGAGGTACTTGGTTTGGCGCGTTTTTGGTCGTGTTGAAGATACCAAGGGTTATGGACATTGAAGCGGCATGGCGTTTGGCAGAAAAATTTCCCGACACTTTTGACATTTATACCGCATTTATTTACGTTTATACTTTTTGCATTTAGCGATAGCGAGGATTCAACGGGCCGCTGGGAACTGGATAAGGGGGGTTCAAGGAATGGGTGTTGTGTGTTGGATTATGTGGATTGGATGGAGCGTTGAGAGGAGTGATGTGTGTGCGTGATGCATGGAGGCTTGGCCTGATACCTAATACATTTAATTCTCATCTCTGGCTTGAACAAACACACCAATTACTGTCCATGGCTGCATTATCGCTTTACATGGGTACTGGATGTTTCTTGGTCCCTGGACAGATGGTGTTGATGGGCGGCGGCCTAGGGTAACAACAACGATCTTTAGCCTGAACCTCCTTACTAAATCAACAACACTTAGCCCTCAGCGTCATGAAAAACTTGAGCTCAAAGTTCCTGAGGAAATCTCTCAATTTATAGGATAATGAGATGCATACTGTCACCCTGGCACGTGGCCGCCTCCTTGCTACTGACCACATAATCGATCTGACTCTCTCTACCTTGATTGCAATGCGCAAGACTCATGCAGCAATTTCCCCATTGTGGTGAATGTTCAAATTCAATAGAGGTATCGAAATCCCCTCTTTTCGTAGTCAGTGAAGTCTCCAAACTGTTCATCCGCTCCCACAGAGACGCTGGCCCCCGCCTTTGGATCTCTCTACTTACTCTCCAAGAAGCAACCCACTGCGTACGCTGTGATGCAGCACATGGCCGCAACCTGGAATCCCAACAAAGTGTTGTACCCCGTTGGGTAGCTGGGTGCTTCGTGAATGAAAAAGATTTGGGGGCCTATCATATTCGCGGCGCAATGTGCAACGAAAATGCTGGCGTTGACCGTCAGCTTTTTAGTGTGCCCGGATACATTGACCATTGGCAGCGAGATGGCTATCAAGAAGATTAGCTTGGAAACAATAACTATTGTGATAGTCTCCACCTGTCGCGTATGGGCCCCAGAAGATAGAAAAAGTAGTACGCCAGCAGTCGGCCGACCTTGTTCTCTCGGGGTAGATCTGCGAGCTAGTTAGTAGTCCAAACGACCAGCGTGTAGGCTCTGGGCACCTACGTTGCAGTAAGGAACAGCAAACGGTAGGGACCATGCAGCAAAGTCCCATCGCCGAGCATCTCTTGTTCTTGAACCACAGTTGGGGAACTGCCACCATGAAGCTCGACAAGGTCAGCGTCGCGCCTGTTGGTATACTAAGAAGCATGGTGTCGAGTGTGCTGAAGCCAAGGTCAGATACGACTGCGCCCCAAAGGCGACTACGCCGCCCGTTGGCACATGAATGCTAAGAACAAAGAGAACGAGGAGGTAGGTCTTATAATCGGTAAAAGCTTCACGGACTTAATACCACTTGAGTTCCTGAAATAGCGGCGGTTAATTTAGACAAGAGCTCCTCTTAGGCACGTACTTATTAAATTAACTACTATACTAAAAAAAAACAGGTACCATTAGTCGATATATTATTTGTATTTTAATATAATTTATAGATACTAGAAGCTAATCCTGCTAGTAATAATATCTAGATGTAACTTATTCTTTCCGAGATCTGGCAAGGGGCGAGCTGGCTCTATAGTTTCAACCCTGGAATAGTGATTAGCGAGAATGGACGCGTTGGCAAGGCTGCAGGGCAGTCATTGGTTCTAGAGAGCACGCTGACGAAAAAAAGCAAACATGGGATAAGATGGGATCCCGTGCAACAGCAGTCTTTATGGTAAACCTGGTAAACCTACTTCCAAAGAGCCCAGAGATGCGACGAAACGCTCTAGGGTAAGACAAAAGGCGGGCAGCGTCACAGGTCAAAAAACGAATCGGAATTCATAGCGACATAGGATATGAAGAAATTTTTACCCATTATGAAAATGAGTCCTCGGGAGTACGGTGTGATTACTCGACTGTGCTGCGTAATGTGACAAAGTCTGCATTGTCCGCTGTGAAGCAACCGATCTTCGGGCTCAGTCAACCCATCAAAGGCCGGGCTGCAACTATAATAAAGAACAGATTGGGAATGCCACCAACACCTCCCAGGACTCAAGCCTGGAGGGAGCTGGATTCGCATGTCCTATAAAACATCTCACTGCATATTGTTATCCTCGTTCTCTCTAGGAAGAAGTTACATAGTAACACGGTAGTGACTGAATCTCCAAATAACAAAGAACTTCCAACCAACTATTCAAAGAACGGAAAACGTTTTCGCAAGTCGTCGATCGTCTTCTTGACCTCGCCAATCTGATCTGGAGTGGCCTGATCAATTGCCTTCTGCAAACCATGCTCACGAGCGAACTTCTGAATTGCATCCTGCGTGTCTGGCGTAAACTTAGACCAGATATCTTCAAACTTGACCTTTTTATCTGGCGGCAGATAAGAATTGATGATATTTTCAGTCTCCTTGAAGATGACGCCTTGGACAAACACAAATCAGCCCCGAGGCAAGGCCATTAGAGTCTGATTTGGGTAAGAATACTTCTGGTAAACTCTTCGGCCACAACTTTCAACTAAAAGGAGACACGGCGTTAGCATGGCCAAGTTAAACCAGTTGATAAGTAAGGTGTGAAAAGAAAAGCATTGACCTACTTCTTTGAGCTTGTCGACGCAAACCTTCATCTGATACTGGATGAACTGCCTGCGGGATCTCAGAGCCCCCAGATCGGTGCTGGCTTTCATGCGGTCGAGAGACACAGCAATCTTGTCGTAGCAATCAGACTGGTTGCTGAAGAGGAGGCTAAGCTCCGTCATGGCTGTGATGGCGTCGGCCATCTTCTGGTCGATGTCGGTGCACTGAGCGATCAACTGATTCACAAATGCGATAAGGTCCGTCTCTTCCTTTCGGTCCTGCTGGAGCTTTGAGATCTGGCTTTGCAGGTTATCATAGGCTTCACGCAAACCAGCAGCCTTGGCCGCATGGATTCCCATGACAATCCATCCAACAGCTCCGAGCCAGCAGGTGCCGATTGCAATGGCAGTGTTTTTCTCCTACGACGAACGAATTGGAATTGTATTAGCTTCCAAAATATAAAGGGGCCGCAGAACAAAAAGAGATTTCACATACCCAATCAGCATACTTTTCCTGGGCATCTTTCACCATCTTGTTGAAGGTGACAAGGCTGTCGGCAAGGTCCTTGTTGAGGTAAGTTAGGTAAGGCGTTTTCTTATCAGATTTGTTCTCAACCGGTCCGGTTTTGTACTGCTTGATAAGAAACTTGACGTTCGGCTGATTCTTGAGAGTTTCTTCCTTGAACTGAATGGAAGGAGGAGGAGGTATGTCAGCCATGTACCAAATTGAAGAGGTTTGGATTCCTGTCAAGGGAGCGGGCAATTCTTACTCGAATGAGAGTCTGTGTGATCTGGTCTGTTTTGTTCTGCTTGTCTTTGGCATCATCTCGCAGCATGCTCAAAGTCATCTTGGCTGCCTCTTTGGCATCTCTGTAGGCGTCGTCAAACTTATCGGACGAAGTGTACTTCTCATCCATGATAATGTCAAGATTGTGTCGCAAGTTGACGCCATCTGCTGTCTCCAACAAATCAACAGTGTTGTCGCTGTATTGAATAGCAGCTTGACCAGCAGTCACTGTAGATGAATTCTTGATCAGCTCACTTCAAGAGGTACGTAGAGGGGAGGGGCACAAAACAGGGCTGACGTACCGAGCTTGGCGAGGTGGTTCTTATGGTAGTCCAGGCATGTGGAACCAACAGCTACCATGGTATCCCTGGTTTTCTTTCCGGGAGAAGAAAGGTCAGTAAGGAACAAAATTTAATCAACAATCAACCCTCATGTCTCGGACGTACATCATAGATATCACTGTCAAACTCGGAGAGCTTTTTGAAAGTGGACTTGGGGATTTTGGCATCGAAGATCGGGTAGCTCGTGGGAAACTCCTTTCCGCTCAAGACATAGGCCTGAAGATCTATTTATCCGAGGATATTAGACTGAGTTGGCATGCATTACTGGGACACCTCTTTTGGTATGACTTACCAAAGTAGCCCTTGGAGCGCAGGATAAACCGATTAGGCTGAGCCGGTTCAGCAGATGGAAGAACAACCTTGTCTGTCGAGCGGCTGAGATCATCGAAAGCCTTCTTGCTCTCAATCTCATCGTGACTGATCGGGTTCCAAGCGACAGACATGATTTCAGGAGTAAGGATAAGAAGTTACTGGGAACTTGAGAGTTTGGTTGTAGTTCTGAAAAGTAGTATCTGGAAGCTGTGCTGTTTAGATGTTGGGTGAAGTTCAACAAATGTGAAAGGATGACAGCGATGCTTATATACTTGGTGTTCGTGTCTAGACTTGGACGGGCAAGACTGCTCGACCTTGCCCACAGCATGGACAGTCAAACCTGTCTGTTGCCAACACACTACCTGGAACTGCAACACCAAGTTCAATACTATTACGAGACAATTAGAGAGGCAGTTAGAAACAGTCTGCAGAAACAACTAGTACCAGATACACCGCCTCCCAGCTGAAATACCAGACTAACCACTTTGAAAAATAGCGACCTGTCCAGGCCGCCTTTCTCAAGCATTGTCTCTGTTTCAGCTCGCCTCTATCGCATATCTTTTCCACCTATGTATAGAATTCGTGTCGGGCGGTCGCAGTAAAGGAAGTCTCTGTTTCAGCTCGCTTCTATCGCATATCTTTTCCATCTATGTATCCTTCTCAGCTCACTTCTGTCCGGCCTCTTCTCCTCTTTGCGTTGGCTTTGCCAAGTAGCATGCTGTCCTAGACTTGATGGAATTACCCAAGCGCGCCACGTGTAATTTATGTCTCAAAGGAGAGGCTAAAGAAGGTGCTTAATAGTGGAATATTGCAGCTGTATTTGGTTTTATTATTGCCAACTGGTGACGTGTTCTCGGTGAGATCAAGTTCGTTGAGGCAGAGTGTTGAGCGTGGAACCATCTGCAGAGCATCTTTGAAATTAATTGTTGCGTTAAAGGGCATTGGGAATGATGGCTTGATTGTGTGTAAAACTGTATTTCTCTGACTTAGGTTGCCTAGACCTACCTTTGGGTATGCTATGAGGTTAGATTATTCTTCAATCAATACCGGCAATTAGCGGATAATTCTGACGAGTATGAGCCTAAGTGACCTATTTCATCTAATACAGAACGGGTCCGGAGAGAGACGTTATGTTGTCTCCTGCAAGCGGAGCAGTTTTGTGTTTCGCTCCTATTTCTGGTATAACCGCCGCTCCGTACCGCGTTCAACACCACTTCCACTAGCCCCAGAAACTCACCAAGTTCCGTGGATACCGGTAATAGTAACTTGGCCAATGATGGGAAGACAATCTTTGCGATACTTGTTTAAACGGTACATGCCTAAGATGCTCAAGTTACCTTGGCCAGTTATAACGTGCCATCATAAGTAGCGGTGTCCGCGGATCCATCGGTCGTGGAGCATTTCCTGTGAGACATTGGGTTTCTGTTCAGGCAGCCTCGCCCACCGCCATTATCCCAACGTACGTTGTAGTGGATGCCCTCGCTTAACTGGCGGAACGGGTCGCCGCGACCCGCGGGAACTCATATGGCGCTTTACCATACAAGAAACAAGCTGAAGATTAGAAATCAAGGGATGGAACGGGATGAAAATGAAAGCCTATATCTTAAATTCCAGCCCGGTACAAGTCATTCAACAATCCACCACATTTTGGCTCAAAGATCCTCGTATTTTCTCCTCTCCAAGATTCAAATACTTTCGACCAAGCTCTTGTTGTGAAGCATCCATCTGCACCTCTTCTACAATGGCAATTTCAGTCTTCCACATTACTATCGATGGCCCAGCGGGCATGACCTTTAGGTCTTTTCCCAGCACGGCCGTAGAGAATGGCGATCCTACCAAGATCCTTTTGGCCATGATTCGTAACACATGCCGCATGTAAGAGCGGTTCTTTTCTGCAACACCCGGTGCGCGGCATGGTAACTCAACTTTTGAGTACTTTGCAAAATCTTATCTCAAAATCTAACCTGGATACACTTATAGTTCCAACAAACTCTTCTTTACCCTCGATGGCAAAAGCCGTCTTGATGACAAGACGTCTCTGGCGTACTACATGTCACTGACCCCAGAGGTATGTTTCTCCCTGTTTATGTTTACATCCGTATGTCACTCGCTGGAATAGTCTATTGATTTGGAAATGTTGGTAGGGTCAAAAGATTTTGCAACCTCCTCCTGCTGCCACCGCCACTGATGCCGAAAACAAAGCTGGAACAGGTCAGTAAAGTTCACTGAGTCACCCTCCTTTTAAATGATTTAACTTTCTGCCTCGTGTTTCCGTCGGATTAAGTACCAGGAGCTGATTAGTTCCCGTGACCAGGAGAGAAGGACAAAGGTGACGCCAAGGATAATGTCCAAGCTATCGATGCGGGCGTCAACATCCTCACCGTCAAGGTATCCAACGGGAAGATTGCGTCTTCTCCACTGGCCCTCCCTGCTAGCAATGATGCTTTGTCCAAACTTTTGGACGGCATCAGCGAGAACAGACTGAAACAGGGAGATTTGCCTACCTTCACTGATCGAGAACTTAGCAGTCTGAAGGCTAACTACTCTGTCGTTGCTGGCCGGGGCGGGCTCCCGGAGCCGTCAGACATGACGGAAGAGCAGTGGGATAAAGTTCTTACCAATAACCGAGCTTTACATGGTTACTTCTACGATTTCGAAAAGAATATCATGGTAAAAGCTCGTAAGAGAGGTAAGCACGATCTGGTTGGCATTTCACCGGCAGATTCTGTCCAACCTATAGACGCCCTAGGTACATTTACAGAATGCTGACTCTCCTTGATAGCATTCAAGCTCAAGGGTGCTGCTCCTGTTGGTGTACCTCCAGTAGATGGAGGCAGCCAAGATTCCTCAAAGGTAAGCATGAAAAATATCCGAGTTTCACTTGTCTCGAACTACGATATGGCTGACCATTCCTCCCTAGGATCTCCCCCCGTTCCCACCCTTTTACATTGCCGATGATGCAAGCGTGGGTGTCACTGAGATCAGGAATCAGTTCCAGCACACCCTCACCAAGCAAGGGTTCAACTCCCTCGCCATTGGCGGAAGCATGTAAGTCAAACCATCCAGCAATCTGCATATTCGCCCGGTGTGAACGTATGCTAAGATTTGCTTTAAAACTCCAGTGGTGGTGGTTCTGCCAGCATTCCCGCCAGCGTTTCCGCGTCTTTTGAGAAGGAGCATTCCTTCAGCAGCCAAACCCGAACCTCGGCAGATGTCAGCAGCCTGGTTGTTACTTACAATGTGAGTTTATGATATGACTTCATAAGTGGCTCAAGATAATGTTCAACGGGTTTTAACTAACACGAAATGTCACAGTTTCCACGAGTGATCGTTGAACTCGACCAAGATTGCTTGGAGCTTACGAAGGAGTGCAGACGGGATGCTCTGGCAGTCTCAGACAGAAACTCCAGGGACAAATTCTTCCGGGACTATGGTATGAATTCCAGGTTGAGCCATACATCCTAGAGGCTTCCAACTAGGCTTGTGTCTTGCGTGCATGTTGCTAACCCAAGTCTTCGCCTGTAGGATCCGTATTTGTTTCTCAGTTCACACTGGGTGGTTTTTTGCATAGTACAAGGAACGTTTCCAGCACCGAAACTTCCCATCTCGATCAAGTCAAGGATCGCACTCGAATTGCTGCTGGAGTTAGTATCCAGAGCCCAAAGGCAAGTGGCAGCATCAATGTCGCCAAGGTTGATGAGAACTCCCAAGACACTGGGTCCGCTTCCTTGCTTCAAGATGTCCGTCTCACTTGGGATGCCCATGGCGGTGACACACTTCTTTGTTCAAAGTAAGTCTATCAACAGCACGATCCTACACTATTATTGCACACACGAGAGCTCGAGAGGGGGAGACAGGATGCACCATCTTGAAACGGCTAACACTCCTGTATAGCCCCCCAGCTTGGGCAAGCACAGTCAAGAATTACCAGCTGTGGCGTCTCATGAACGTGAGTAATCATTGGTGCCCTCAATAAGTGTTGTTTAGAAACAAAGACTAGTTCTGACATTGTCACATAGCAACAACGCCTGGTTAAGTTGGAAGGCCTGATTCAAGATGTCGACATTATAGCCTACAGACAACTTGAGAACCCTACCCCACCAATTAACGTCGACAATGTTTGCGATGCGGTAATACATGACCCTGTCGCTAATGAGAAAGCTAGAGTGAACCTCGTGGATGTTTTCATGTCCAGTCAGTCCAATGCCTTGGCGACCAAGATACAGAAGCTGTATGAGGATGGACACTACGAAGTCGAAGCCAAAATCACTCCCTTTAATATTCTATTCAAGACGAATTTCCCGGATGAGTTGGATTCGTTGATTAGACCTGGAACTGCGTGGCGACAGCTTACCCCGGATCAGAAAGTCGCTTTCGGAATTTACTTGGCAAGTCTCGGCCAGGTTCAGGTTATCTAAGTTTGATCTTAGTTTTGAGTTAGCCTTTACTGTTATTTCAGTAATTGAGTCAACTTACGAAAAAGACGTCCTTGAGTGTTATCAGTTGATGATAGAACGAGCCAGGATCGTTCTCAGAGTAGGAATAAGGTCGGCCCTCCGTAGCGTTAGCGGCGGGAGAAGTGGACCTCCGGGCCATCGGGGCGGAGTTTGCCCCCATATTTCCCCCGCGGGCAATAGCCTCGGCCTTCTCACGGCCCCCGAACCTCCCAAGGCCGGTCGAAAAAAACACCGCAGGTATGTACCAGCACCAAAATTGTATGGGGAGAGCGGCGGTGATTTCTCAGTTGGCGGAGAACCGTCGCTTCAAGCTCCACTGATTGCGGACTGTCACACCGCACCTATCGAACCCAACCAAGTCGGCATCCCTATAATAAGCTCGTGGGTGCGTCTTCCACTTCGCTTTCAGTGTTAAGAAACTAAACCAGACTCAAACGAACTACGAAACAATCTGAGCACGCGAAGCAAATATGTCGGCAAAGACTAGGGTCGCTATCGCTGGCGCGTCTGGGTCAACGGGCCTTTCCGTCGTAAACGCATTGCTGGCGACGCCTGAGAAGTTTGTGAGTCACCGATGCTTCCATAACCAGGCCGAGAATGATTTTATGCTAAGCATCTTTCGTTGGCTCCGTTTTAGGAGGTGACAGCCTTGACACAGCCTTCGTCCGTTGGGAAGCCCGAGTATGTCGCACTTGCGAAGCGTGGCGTGATTATCCGCCCGATTGCACTGAGCGGGCCGTCGGGTGCCATCGTTGAGGCGATCGACGGCATGGATGTGGTCATGTCATGTATGACCTTATTTCAGCTTAAAGAAGAGATGGCCCTCATCGATGCGGCAAACGAAGCAGGTGTGGGCCGCTTTGTGCCGAGCTTTTTTGGGCCGTGTTGCCCACCGCGAGGCGTTATGCTAGCCAGAGACATGGTAAGCGAGCGCGCACATATGGGCGAAAATTGGAACGTGGCTTCATGTGTTCTTCGGCTAACGCAGGAATATGGATATGTAGAAAGAGAGCTTCTTGGATCATATCAAGAAGCTCTACCTCCCGTTCACCATCATCGATGTTGGTTGGTGGTACCAGGCCTCCTTGCCGCCGCTGCCCTCTGGGAGAATTATGGTCAACGCCGAGTTTGCTACGACGCAGATCATTGGCAGCGGTGATATCCCCTCAGCGCTAACAGATAACCGCGATATTGGAAAGTACGTCGCCAAGATTATCGTTGATCCGAGGACGTTGAATAAAAGCGTTTTCATCTATAGCGAAGTTTGGACCCAGAATCGCACATTTGAGCTCCTCGGGAAGATCTCCGGCGAGTCTATCCCACGAGAATGTGTAAGTGTGATAAAAACAGATTCTAAGCTATTAGCTGGAAAACCATGACTCCGATAGTAAGCAGCGACTAACCTCGCCTCCAGTTGACCGAAGATGAACTGCTCAGGATCATCTCGGAGGGACAGGCGCAACTGGCCATCAACAACACCGATTCAGCAGCTATGATGTCGGTTGGGATGGCGCAGTACCGATATTTGCTGGGCATCCGAGGTGACAACACCCTTGACCATGCCGCGTACTTGGGATATCTCGATGCCAAGGAACTGTACCCTGATGTTGAGGCCACACCCCTTGAGAAATACGTCAAGGAATTGGTTGAGGGAAGTCTGAAGACGGTTCCATCGTAGGTTACGGCCCTGATGCGGCCTGTTGCTTCTCATCAGGTGGAGTAGTTGGTTTATATTCGAAGAGGGGTTCTAGAGTCTAAATGGATATTGTGGTGGTGACTTCATTGTCGTCCAAATCGGCCCTTAGTGGCAAGCTCGCGTTTGATGTTGCCTGTATCCCGTATCATCAGTACGCTGCGATCTATGTGCGAGGTCAGCAATATGGGCGGAGGATGAGGTGATGTGTGAAAGAAATGTGTGTGTGCTTTCGATCTGGTCACTGTGGGAAGGCTGCGCCTTCTCAGTTTGGTTGTGTTCCCAGCCTTTTGTTTGTTTCTCCAGCGGAGACCAGAGAGGCACAAGCTTCCCCCATGCAGAAGACGAATGCGCCTCGTGTAGACGGAACCCCGCGCTGACCCGGCCTGGATTTAATATCTCTTGCAGACAGTTTGGCCTTCCGGGAAAACTTCACAACGGTTAGAGTCAATGCCAAGGTTCGGCTTCATAATCATCTCCATCCCATTGCAACAGTACTTGGATTAGCTAAGGATCTGCTTAATATTCAGCAATATATATACGCTTGTTAGCTAGCATCATAGCCGGCTCAATACTGGGGTCAGCCCCTTGGCGGTCGCCACTCCTCCACGGGGGTTAACAATTGGTTCTTCAAGAAAAAAACAGATGGAGGTCAGATTTTCCCATGCCTATGTCAGTCTCGTGTAAATCTTGTCTAGCTCCTCCTTGAAAGCATCTTCCACGGCTTGTCTCCTCACATTTCCCTTGGTAGCGGTGCGAGGTAATGTCCCCTTGGGGACCAAAATAATCAATCTGGCATCATCTATCCGTTCATGCGTGTACCTCCTCCTATGGAACGGGGCGATTCTAGACAATATCTCATTGCTGACTCGCAGTCCCTTTGCCGGGTCATTGGAGCCAAGCAAGCTGTCGTCTTTCACCTCGACAATCATTGCTGGACGAGGTCGAGCACTCCCTACAACGACGACAGTGCTTATGAGGTCTTGTCCACAAGCTTCCATAGCGTTTGATTCGATAGCGCCGGTATCGCACCGCAGCGCCATTTGCATCTTGATCCAGTCATCGTTGCGGCCCCTGGAAGCATACTTCCCTGGAGCCACTTCGATGAAGAAGTCGCCCGTGTGAAACTTTCCGTCTTTGGAATTTCGTAGAGATGGATGAGGGCATTCAGCAGCCTCTGGGGGCACAACAAGCTCCAGCAGCTGTTCTTGGCCTTCCGACATTCCTTCCACAGGGATAAACTCGACCTTGCACCCAGGCAGAGGCTCCAAGTGCGGCTCTCCCGGCAACCCCGTGGAAGTCAGGACGGTCCCCATCTCAGTGGATCCGAAGAATTTGATGAGCCGGAGACCTTGACTGCCTGCCCATGCTTCAATGGTAGAGTCAAGAGAACCTCCTCCGTAAAGGAAAGAATCGAGCCTCTGAAGAGCTTTGAGGAGGGCTGGGTCTTGTTGCGCCTCCCGAAGAAGAATAGACAGAAATGCAGGAAACATATTGAGCCTCGTAAGGCCACAATTATCTATCATCCCATACAACTCGGAATTTGAATAGGGGAGAGCAGTCGGGATAACAAAGCAGCCAACACGCTCGAGGGATTCTGCAACCAACAGGGTACTTCCCATGTGATTAAAGCTCCCACTACCATCAAGTTAGTAAGAAAAGGCGACACTGGTATAATCTCGTGACTTACGCAGAGCAGCTAATATGCTGTTTCGAGGTGGCCCAACGCATGTACGGAGCAATGCGGCTATTTCGAATCATGTTGTCAAACCATCTGAAGGTAATCGGGACTAGTTTGGGCGTTCCAGATGTCGATCCCGACGTGTGATAGATGATAAGCGTCTGGTCAGCATTCGACGATGTCCACAATGGAGGCAGCGGCAGGTTGTCAAGACCGGCGAGAACCGACACGTAGGCGAGGTGGAAAACCGGCAGGGGAGCGTTGATTACTGCCTTGGCGACGACTACATCGTAGATCAGCGCAGCGGCTTGGGCTTGGGAGAGAAGCTCGTAGATGACAGTCGGATCTGTCATGCGAAGAGAAAAAAGCTGCGGAACGAAGCCAGCCCTTGATACACCCCACATGTGGACAAGATCCTCATACGAGGTGCCTTTGGACCTGCAAGACTCTGTTAGCCAAGAACATCTTGACCTCTGTCCCATGTTGCTTGCCAAATACCAACAACAGATCGCGGCTTGATTCCTTGCTTGGAGAGCACATTCGCCCAGTATCGAGCGCATGATTCCACATCCTTTCGCAATGCAGTGTACGAGATATCCTTCCAATAGACACCTTCTCGGCCATTATACGCGACCTTGAAGGCTGATACAGATGGATTTTCTGCCGCGATGGTCTCAAGCCGGGAAAGAAATGTCTGATATGTAGCCATGGTGGTCACGGATAAGAGTTGACATGCACCAACAGAGACTCGGGAGTGTGATGCTTTAAGTACTTGTCTCGCGCATTGTATGCAAGACCTCCGGCCAGCTTCCCATACCGAGAAGTAGCGCATCTTACCTCCTAGATCGGACGCTGACTCTTACGTCAGAGTCTAGACTAATGCAGGGTCGCGCACCATTTCCCAATGCAGCCTTCACACAGCCTGGGCGGCATATAGGACTCAATTCATCAACGGAAGATTTATTATAAAGGCAACAAAGGCAAATCTTGGTCTTAGGTATTAAGTATAGAAATGTTTGTAAAATATATTTTAATATTAATTTTTATATTAAAAGGTATAGGATATAATAGCGTAATTATTTATTAAATTATATTTATTTTACTAGTGAGTTGGGGGAAAAGCGTGCTAAGCCATTTTGGGCTGCCAAGCAATT
>JAPFTC010000169.1:0-20019 GCA_030779165.1 Fusarium sp. MBC 441
TTAAGATTTAATCTCTTATATTGCTTAGGGGAGGCAAAAGACTACTAGGCTTTAAATATTTCTTTAGGTTTCTACCTTATAAGTCTTTATAAGTAGGCTAGTATTAGCCTAATGCCCTCGGGCTTAGGTAATAAAGATGCTACTTTTATTAGTTTATTAGCTTATTTATTGCCGGGGATGTTAATATAGCCTAGTACTTAGCGTACTTTTGTAGTACTATGCGATGCTATTAAGGCTTAGAATTTAAGGAAGACCTCTTAAGAGGAGTTTAATAATATATCTTATAGGTATATAATAGCGGCGAGGTTATCTAGGTAGATAAATATATCTTAGGCTAATAAATCTCGAAGATTTAAGGCGGCCTTTAAACCCTTTAATGCTCCCGCTGCTTTAGTATTAAAGACCTTGGCTGGTCTAAGCCGGCTAGATCTATCGAGGATAAGGGTATTATTTTAATAGATAGTAAAGCTATAATTCGCCGCTCTTTCTAAGGATAGAGAGCTATCTAAGTATATAACTAAGGTATATAAGTCGAGTGACTTAACCTAGCGGGTAAAAGTATTAGCTGATTTCTCCTTTAATGCTATCTATAGCGGCGCTACTTATTCTAGATGGAAGTATTATTAAATAAGCTTCGGCTGCGTATAGAGTATAAAGAGTTTATTTATATATATAAGATATATATTAAAGCTACTTTTTGCTTATGCTTGATATTTTCGTTTGATGAGGTTATAGTAAGTAGGTTAGCTAGGCGGGCGTATCTAACTCGCTAGAGGGTGAGCCTTATTAAGCGACTTAAGCCGCGCCGAGGATCTAAGTCGCTTTGCTTCGAGTAGCTAATTAATTAGTAATATCTCGCTTTCTTAGTAGAGAGTAATAATTAGTATAGTCCTCTAGACGGGAAGTATAGCTCTTAAAGCCTAGTTTATAGCTTTTATTATTCTTTATATAAGATATTAATTACTTAATGGTATATCCTTAATAGGCTAGCTCTACCGTGGCTTAGTCTAGCCTAGGTATTATGCCTTAGAGCTATAGAGTAGTATTAGCTTAATATATACTCTAATAATATCTTATATAGCGCTCGGGAGAGGACTATATATCATATTAGCTAGTCCTCGTAGGTAATAGGCGATAGACTATGCCTTCGCTGCTTACTTTTCGACGTAGATCCGGAATAATAGCCTGCTATTAAGCCAGATGCTAAGCTAGCGTAGAGCTAGCTTAGGGTATTTCTCGTTAATCTAGCATTAAAGTCATCCGCAGGTATGGTCTAGGGTAACTAGACCCTTTTAAGCCGTTCAATGCCGATATAGTCGTTAGTCTATCTATTAGGCGACGTTATATAATATTAGTCTGCTATCTACTTAAATTCCTTAAGAAATTATTATTTTTAGAGTTTTTTCCCCTTAAAGATTATTCTAGGGACTAAAGCGCGGCTATTAGTAATAATAGCTTTAATAAAAGAAGTCTAATTTCGAGTTTATAGTCCCTTAAGAAATACCTTCCGCTTTAGGTCTATGCTTTTAATAATTAGACTATCTAAGCCTAAATAAATAGGATTAATAGGTTATAATTAAGTAATTATAATATATATAAATAGATACTTATTAAAACTAATCGTAATACCCCCCTTATTAATATTAATAGTATTCTTAGGCTTAATCTAGCTATATTAGCCTTCCCTGATATTAAAGTATTAGTAGATTACCTTAGGCATAAAAGAGTCGAACCTTTTAGCTTCTTAGTGCCTACTTATCTTAGTCTTTAGGTCTAAGCGGCGATTAATAAACTTAGTAACCTAATTATGCCCTAAATCGAGATATTTGCCCTATTATCTTAATAAGCCTATAACATAAGCATAGATCTAACTATAAGATAGAATATAACCTAAGGATTCTTAACGAAGTATCTAGACTATTAACCTATTCTCTTAGTTCTTAGATAAATGTCGGCGAGGCTGAACCTATTTATTAGTGGCTCTGCGGCCGTTAAGTCTATTAATAAGGGTCCTTCGGGGTATTCCCCTTCTTATAGCCGCTTAAGGGGGCGAAAAGTTATTATTAGTAATATTTAGTATAGCCTTAGCTATGTCTTCCTCTATATACTCCTATAGAAGTCGCGAGCTAGGCATTCTTTTATTATTGTGAAGGGCAAAGATCGAGAATTATAAGAAAGAGCGGTAAGGAGGTTAGTGATTAAATTAATGATATTTTAATGGCATGACCTGCATATATAGCGTACCCTGCATAGCCTTATTAGGTCAAAAGAAGCCTCTTATTAATTTTATAATAATTAGAGGTAGCTTCTCTTAGAAATCTATTTGTTTTGATTAACTTTCGTGTAAGTGAAGTTGATGAGTTTTGGTGATATTTCTTTTTCTTTGCGTAGTGAAAGGGTGGGGCTGGCGGAAGGGTGGTTGTGGATGGTACTCGACATGTTCCTCGCCGTCGATATCAAAAAGAATGCCCTGTGACACGAGCTTGCCGGCTAGGTTGGCTCGTGCACAGACCAGTTTGTCTGTAATTGAACGAATTACTTCACGACTGCGTACAGTAGTCGGCCCGCATGCCTGGACCGTCCCTCCCGTCCTGGCCGGGACTTACGCCGAATGTCTTAGACCCACCCATCTTGTATCCAAAGTATAAAACAAAAGGACCTTCACTTGTGCTTTCCCGGTATCAATCCCATCTCGTACAGGCATCCTCTTAGCCATCAAAACTCCCTTCAGCACGCCTAACCGAATATGTCGTTAACCAACTCGCTTGTTGCTGGCCGCCTTGGCAAGCCATCGAATGAGTGGATTTCCTACGAATGGGAGAACCCACAAGGAGAAAAAATGGTTCGAGGTGAAGCAATAATCCTTGAAGATTTCAGTACTTCTGGGACCCTCACTACCGGGTTTTGGCGAATTTCTTCCACTTCACCTGGTGCTGAACCGGACGGCTCTCAGGATATTGTCTATCCCGCACCAACTGGAGATGACATAACTATCGTCTTGGAGGGCACAGCGACGCTGACGGTTGTGTCAACTGGCGAAACCTACGAAGCTGGGCCAGGAAGCATCCTCAGCACACCCTCGGGCCTACAAGTCCGCTTCCGGATTTCGCCCCCGGTTTTTAAAACCGCCTGGTGCATCTGGAGCGGGTCTCGCCCAGTGGCTGATCGCCCTATCGGCTTGAAGGTTGACCATGTCCGTGACAACCCAGCCCAGTGGTTGCCGGCGTCGGCTCACAGATCTGAGGGAAGACAGGTCCTTGTTGACGAGGTCCGCCAATTGTGGACTACCGGCTCTACCGGACACCTTAGCTCCTTCATTGGTCGCTGGGAAGGTTCACATGAAGCGAAATCGATTCGATACGTCACCCAGGATGCTGATGAGACCATGGTACTCCTGCAAGGGTGTCTTGACATTACAGAAGGGGAAAGCGGAGTTGTTCATCAGTTTCACCCAGGAGACATGATTGGGATCAAGAAGGGATTGGCTATCAACTGGGCCTCAAAGGGCCCTGGCAGCATCCTCTCTATCAGAACATGCGACAACTGAGGGAGGGGGGCAGGGGGCGGCAGAGTGTGCGGCCGGGAGTAAAAGGGGGTGGGGGTGCGCAGGCTTGAGCGCTCGCAAGTTCGGTCCAATATGTAGTTAGTTTAGGCGGTAAAGAATGAATCACCAAAGGTGTGCTGCAATTTCTGCTCTGCCGTGTTCGTATAGAAGTATATATCCCACTGTGTGTCAGATTACTGTATGTCTCAGGGCTGTCTCCTGTTGAGTGGTAGGTCTCTCAGGCCACCACCTCGCATCTCATGGAGGGTGTGTGGGTCCTATGGCACTCCAGGTTATGTCAGTTGTGGCTCCACCAGCTTCGTTGGCCAACACACCATCTTCACATTCCTGGTGGTGCCCAACATATCCCACATCTAACCAGCCAATCCCGAGTAAACGGCTGCCATTTTCTTACTCGTGGTGATGTACTTCTTGTAATGGGGAAAGAGTTCGTCGGGATCCCATTTGCCCCGAATCTCTATAAACTTGGCAAGTGCCGTTGCAGAGAGTGGATTTGACTGCGCAACGTCAGAGGACAGCTTCTGGCAAGGTAACATGGGAAGACTCACATTTGCGTCGTCCGCCTCGACATCGTAGTCGGAGGGAGACATGCCTGATGAGAAGGGTAGGAGATCCTTGTACTGTTTTCGCCAGTGGCCGTCGAGGGCTGATGTCAAGGTAGGATCCTTCCAGCCGGCAAAGCTGCCGAGATACAGCTGAGTAGGGATGCTGAAAGCACACAGCTCTTCATCGGGCTCCCAGCTGGGGATGACGACTAAGCTAAGGGATCGAAGGGTCGGAATGTTGAGGAGACGAGGTTCGGCTTTCTGAAGGAACTGATAAAACCCACACACATCCATAGTCAGCCAGCAGGCCTTCATGGCTCTCAGCAGAGAAAGGAAAATCAAACTGGCGTCCAAAATCCCTCTGGGATCTGACTTTACCTGATCAAGGTTCAAATTGGGTCCTGTGCTCATGCTGCAGAATCTCCAAAGACTATCGTCAGTAGGTTGCCAGGTGTAATCTTGCTCTTTCCACATCCTCTCCAGGTTTTGGTGGAGGATGTCGGTGTGGGAGATGAGCATTGGCCTCAGATTGTCAGGAATATGGTCGTACGTGTAGGCTGCCAGCTTGGACCTTGCCTCAGACTCATTGTCCGCAATAGCCATGTTGGAGACAGTAAACTGCATCTCTGCGTCTGCCGGGGGCTGATCCGGTAGCTCCTTGGCCTCCGCTTTCTCCCGGTAGCAAATGAGAGCGTTTAATTCTGTGCCCTCTCTTGGTGTCATCTCGGACTGCTGAACGAACCATCGCATCAAGGGCTTGAAGCTGTCACCCAATCGGAAAACGAGAGCCTGGCACCACCAATTTGAGCGTGGAATGGTCTTGGCCCAGTACTTTGTGATGACGGCAAAGAAGGCCGGCCCGCCACCCCTGGCCGCCCAAAATAGATCTGCATTCTCCGTCTTGCTTGCTGTGATGAGTCTGCCGTCCGGGACAACCATCTCAAGCTTCACCAGCCAATCGCAGTAGGTAGGTCCCCAACCGCGCATGGCGATGCCTTGGCCCGCCCCGAGATGGAAGCCGCCTGACGCAACTGACGGACAATGACCATGCGGGTAGAAGCGGTCAAGTGCAGCCAAGGTCTCTGCCAGATCCTTGACGCGGACCGAGGGGCCAAATGTTATCAGGGACGTCTCTCTATCGTATTCGACGTGGTTGTTCAAGTGCGAGAGGTCGAGCATGATATCTCCATACAGTGCTGGATTAGACAAGGTATGTCCGCCAGCACGAACACCGATTGTGGCGTGCAGCGCTGACGCCCGCTTCACAGCCGTGATAACGTCATCCGTGTGGTGGGCGACATGGATCTCTTTGGGAAATTGATCTGCCGTATCGCCTCGGGGATTGCTGCATCGGCACAGCTCGTACTCTATGGATCCCGGCATAAGAATCTTAGAGCCATAATTGCGATTCATCTGGTACGGCATGGTTCTGGGGAGAGAGGCGGGAGAGGTGAGGGGTGCCAGTGACAGACATATAAAATATCACTGAGGGATGCCGATGTTTGAATGGTGGAGTATCCTGTTGTTTGTGCGTTTGCTTGTTTGCGTGCGGGATCTAAAGAGAACTAATCGAGGGAGTGAGTCATGATGTCCAGCCTCAAATATGATTTACTTTTCGTTGGTCTTCCTGCCCTGGTTGTGCTGCAATACCACATCATCAAGAAATATCATGTAGGGAGTAAAAGAAGTAGTATCTGATCTGATGTCTCACTGTGCATATGTATGTGATAGGTCGATAGATGATAGATGATAGATGATGTCTATTGTTTGTGGGGGGTGCCTCTATCGTGGAGGTGACATCGATCTCAAGTTCCAATGCAGAGATATCAATGAGCGGGGAAAGAGGCATTGCGAAAAGGTAATTCTTGGCACGTTCACAAAAGCCCCAGATGTGATTGGTCGTCTTCATTCTGCCCGGATGACCCTTTGGGTCTTGTGAACGCTTGTGCCAGTGTGTCCGGTGCATTTGCCACTCTGTCTTTGAATTACCCTTTCTTCTTTGATTTCTTCTTCTCCTTTACCAAACCATCTGTTCTACTTGATGAGTGACAGATCCGAAGCCAGACAGCATCTGCATCACCACAACTCCCATCTCACTACACGCAATGGCATCTCGAGCCATCCTCCCAAACGATGCTACCTTGGCTACAAGCCCCAGGAGCATTGAGAGTCTTCCATCCTTGATCAAAGACATCTCAGATGCAGTGGGCTCTCTTGTAGCCGGGCGTCCTTGTGATAGAAAAGACCTGCTCATCAAGTGTCGCTCCCTCGTCCTAAACCTTGAGACACCACGTGAGACAATGGTGAATCACTGTTGGGCACAGGTATGTTTTCTCCTATCAGCATCGCTCGACGTATCCCTAATAGCAACCACCAGATTGGTACGACTGCTGCCATTACCTTTGGTGTCGATTGTGGACTGTGGAATGCCATGGCACAGGCTGGAGATCGGCCTCACAATGTTGACAACCTCGCCGCCAACCTCGGTGTTGAGCCGGCACTTCTGGGTGAGACACTTGATACGGCCGTCGTCGTTTTTATCTTCGGCACCGACTGATCCGATTCCAGGTCGCCTGATGAGACATCTCGCCTCAACGGGGTATCTGAAGGAGACTGCCAAAGATGAATATCTTGGCAACAACTTTACCAGGGCCCTGTGCAACCCAAAGATTGGACATGGTTACCTGGCACTGTAAGTTAGAGGAGCTCGTCCCTGTGATTTTGGCACCTGCTGACGGCATTGTAGGATCCCAGACACGAGTGCGGCGACACTTGGGTTTCAGAAGTTCTCGCGTGAGCGGGGATGGAAGAATCCCAGCGACGCCCAGGACACTCCTCACATGTACGCCTACAACACGGATAAGGACGTGTTTGCTTGGCTGCAGGAAAAGGGTCGAGCACAGCAGTTGAGCGACTACCTGGGTGGTTACAACTACAAACGCCTATCCTGGACGGACCCATCCCTGTACCCCATTCAGGAGAGACTGATTGACGGCGCACACGCTGACGCCAACGCTCCATTGCTCGTCGACATTGGCGGGAATATCGGCCGTGATCTAATGCTGTTTAAGCGCTCCTTCCCAGACACTCCCGGGAGACTCATTCTTCAAGATTTGCCCGCGGTGACGAGGCAGCTCAAGGACTTGGATCCATCCATCGAGGTCATGGACTACGACTTCACCACAGAGCAGCCCGTGCGAGGTGAGATTTTCCCTGTGATACCCGATGTTTTACCTCATATGCATTTGCAGCCCAGAAATTAACGCGGTCGTTAGGTGCCCGGGCATACTTCATCCACTCCTGCATGCACAATTGGCCCGACACCGTTTGTGAGCAGATAATTCACCGTGTCAGAGACGCCATGACGCCCGGGTACAGCAAGCTGCTGCTCTTTGAGCTAGTGATCCCTGACACCGGAGCCTACTGGGAGGACACCGGCCTAGACATGATTGTCATGACGGTTTGTGCTTCCGAGGAAAGAACCTCTCAGGCCTGGCACGACCTAATTGAGAGGAGGGGAGGCCTGAAAATCGAGAAGATATGGGGACCAGGTAGAGGCCAGGAGAGTCTGATTGAGTGCATCCTTGAGTGATTAGCACCTGTCCAGCCCTTCGGACGTCATTCACGGCTCACTCAGTGCGGGCCGACTTAAAACAATGACGGCGTACCTGTTCAGCTCTCTTGCGTGTTTTTATTGATTCAAATTATGCATGTATTAGTTTCTCACTCTGTGTCCATCTCGTGCCGATTGCTAAGCCGAGTCTCGCAAGACACGGAAAGTAAAGACCACGGATGGTACCCTGCAAATCCCTAAAACATGCTCAATGAATCAAAGTCAACAAGATTACATGCTTCCGCCCGAAATCGATTGCGTCTTGGCCTCCGAGCGGTATCGGTATGGACATGGCAGGCACCAATAACCATTTCCCTTCTCACAAAAACACGTAGGGACATGCATGGCAGCTTGGAGATGCAGATGTTAACGTGGTCACGTAAGTCTAACATTAGGTGGGCGTATGTATATCAAATATGTAGATTGTACAATGTTGGAGGGTCGGGAGCGAAGATCCCTCCCCCCTCTTCCAATTTCATGATCCCACCCTCTTCGATTACGTACATCTGAGAAGTATAAAAGGATAACTAGCATTAAGAGATGAAGAATTTTAACCTGAGAAGAGCGAATACAATTCAGCAAACACATATTTCTCGACTGCTACTGTGCACATCCCCCTCGCCTCAATCACACGCTGCATTATAAATCCCCGACTAGGCGTTCCTAACTTCCTCAACCCTCCTCCATTACAACAACATGACCTCTTCAGTCAAACAACCCCTCTTTTCAGTTGGTTACAAGCCATGTGACTCCACAGACTGTGCCTTTCCATCATTTCCGCCTGCTCCAAGGTCAACCCAAGCTGCCCAGTACAGTTTTGTGGACCTGGTACTCAAGGAGCATCCCGGACTGGCTCATCAAGAGATTGAGCTTAAATGGTGCCTCGCATGGGGGCTCATCTTCGGAGGCATGGCAAGTACCGACGAGATTGTTTTTGGCGTCATCCCGGCTGAGTCGGGCAAGAATGCCGTACTGCTGGGACGCGAGGCAACTAGTAGCAGGGGGGTTCGCTCTGTCGCTGTTCACCTGCAAATCTCCGGCAGCACCACCATTCATCAATGCGAGACTTCCCTGAGGCAGCAGCTGGAAGGGAAGCAGAAGGCTTGTCGCGATGCCATGTGCTCCTTCCAGGCTTTGGTTGCTGTCTGCGACCAATTGCCCACGGATGATTGGCAAGGGAATCGGGGGCCCTCCCAGTTGCCTCTCTATATCAACCTATTGCTCCAAGGCGCTGTGGCAAAGGTCATGGCAAGGTTCGACTCAACCATTATTGAACCGTGGCTTGCCAGCGCACTCTTGGAGCGACTTGCAGCTGTCATGCCACAGCTCAGCAACTCCGACAAGCCACTGACAGCGATCAACATGATGCCACGAAATGAAATCAAAAGGATCCGGGAATGGAACAGTCACGTTCCTAGGCCTGTCAATCGACTTGTCCATGAAATGATCATCGAAAGGGCAAAGATCCATCACGACAGGGTTGCCATATGTGCCTGGGATGGAGAGTTGACCTATCATAACATGGATCAGCTCTCTGATCATCTCTCCATCGTTTTGGAAAGGCTTGGCGTGAAACCTGGGACCCTCATCCCGATATGCTTCGGAAAGTCTATCTGGGCCATTGTGAGCACCTTGGCGGTGCTCAAGGCAGGCGGTGGCTTCGTGCCGCTCGATCCGTCCCTGCCCTCAGAGCGCATGCACATGATCGTTCAACAAATTCACCCACCTCCATCTCTCATACTCTCCTCTGCTGCAGCTGAGACCCTCAGCTCTCGGATATGCTCCCGGGTCCTAGTCGTCGGACAGGATACCTTGGCCAAGATGGGAGATGAGACTTCCGACTCGAAGACGGCCGCGCAAAAGGTGTCTCCAGCTTCACCAGCGTACGTCGTGTTCACATCCGGGAGCACAGGGAAGCCAAAAGGCGTCACTATCACTCATACAAGTTTTGCCTCGGCTCTCTACCATCAGAAGGATGCTCTCGGTTATTCTCCAGCCACGAGGTTCTTTGATTTCCTGTCCAACGGCTTTGACGGGTCCATTCACATCTTTGAGGTTCTTTTTTCTGGAGGCTGCGTCTGTCTTCCCAGGGACGAGGATCGAAAAGCACGACTGGCCGAGAGTATCACAGAGCTAAGAGCCAATACTACCATCCTGACGCCATCAGTGGCCAGGCTGCTTGATCCTGCCCGTGTACCTACGCTCACCTTCATGTTGTACGGCGGTGAGGTGGTTCGTGATAGCGATGTCAGGAGGTGGTGGGGTCGAGTTCAAATCGCCAACGCCTACGGCCCAAGCGAATGCACCACTCTTAGCCTTCTTAACAAAGATCCAAAGACACCTGCTGAAGCCGTCCGAATCGGACGGGGCACCGGGATGGTGACGTGGATAGTAGACCCATCGAATGACAACCAGCTTCTGCCCCTTGGTTGTGTGGGAGAGCTACTCCTTGAAGGGCCCCTGAATGCGAACTACTATTTAGGAGATTCAGCTAAGACGGCCGAGAGCTTTATTGCGCATCCCAACTGGCTAGGGGAACGGTCACCTCCGGGCCTAGAAGGCGTGGCGAGCCAGGCTCCCAAGATTGTGTACAAGACAGGCGACCTTGTCCGCTACAACTACGACGGAAGCATCTCTTTCATCGGTCGCAAAGACACTCAAGTCAAGGTCAATGGATTCCGTGTCGAACTTGGAGAGATCGAGCATCAGCTGAGGCAACTGGTGCCCAATGCGAATCACGTCATCGCTGAGGTGGTTGGGCATAGTGGCCGGAGCCTAGCCGCGTTTGTCGTTGCCTTTTTAGAGGTGACTGATAGATCGCTAGATGCTGAAACAACCCCGTCGAGGTTGACCACGGCCGATCTGGTGCTGATTGATACTGAGGAGACGAAGTCCTTGGAAACACGGCTTCCGGGGCATATGGTACCCCGGAAGATTTTCCGCGTGCCAAAGATACCGGTGACGGCAACGGACAAGATTGATCGGAAACAGCTGCGTGAACTAGCCAGAGACTTCTCCTTCAGAGAGCGGGAACAGCGCAGGGCTTTGAAGCAGAGGCCTGAGCCCGTTGCCGCTGACATGCGCTGGCTTCAGGAAGTCTGGAGCCGCATTCTTGGGATTTGCATTGACGACGTGGATGCCGAGACCAACTTCTTTCACCTTGGGGGCACATCTGTTTTGGCTATGGAGATTGTCGCCGAAGCTAGGGCTGTGGGCTTCGAGCTAGGTCTGGGGGATGTGATCAACTACCCTGTCCTGCGAGATCTTGCACGGCGGGCATGTCGCTCAATTCAGCCCGGACCCAATGAAATCACTCCCTTCTCACTTCTAAAGCCCAATATACATGAGGCTGGCTCATTCCTTAGAGACCTTGGCTCACAGTACGGCCTGGACTTGGTGAGCATCGAGGACGCGTATCCAGCGACACCTCTCCAGGAAGGACTCATGACACTGTCGCTTCGGAGCCCTGGAGATTACATTATGCAGCGCGTCCTAGAACTGGGTCCCGACATACAAGTCTCGATGTTTCGTCGTGCTTGGGAAGATGTTGCTCGGCGTGTGCCTCTTCTCCGTACGAGGATGGCTCAACAGAGCGAATTAGGAGGCTTTCTACAACTTGTGCTCAAAGAGCTAATTTTCTGGGCCGAGGCAACGGGACTGCAAGACTATCTCCTCTAGGACTAGCACGACCCCATCTTGATGGGACAGAGGATGAGCCGCTATGCGCTCATCAGCGAAATCCCTCATGGTGCGCCACGATGGTTCGTTCTTACCTTACATCACGCTGTTTATGACGGCTGGATGCTGCACTTAATTGATCAGATGGCGAGCCAGATTTACCTGGGTAGGGCGGTCGATCCAGGTCCTGACTTCAAGGTCTTCGTTCAATATATTACGGAGAGGAGCGACACAGAGGCGAAAAACTTCTGGGTGACAACCCTGGAAGGGTGTGAGAGCAGTCCATTCCCCTCACCGCCGAGAGTTTTAGCCGATGACGGGGAAAACACGGACAACAACAATGGCAAGGGTTACTCTCCAAGAATGGAGAGCATTGAACTCGCACTCCCTCAGAACATGCGCGCCAAATCCTCTGAGGTCACAGAATCAACCCTCCTCCGAGCGGCTTGGGCCATCGTTGCTAGCGGCATGACAGACTCAGAGCATGTCTCGTTTGGGGTCGTTGTATCGGGGCGAGGTGCTCAGCTTGCAGACATCACCAAACTGGCAGGCCCCACCGTGGCGACTGTGCCATTCTTCGCGCGACTCAAGAGTTGTCAAAAGGTGTCCGAATTTTTGGCGTCAGTTCAGCAACAGGCCATTGACATGATCCCGTTCGAGCAGACTGGCTTGCAAAATATTGCCAGGATGAGTGCCTCATGCCGGTTGGCGTGCGCGTTCCAAACCCTCCTCCTGGTTCAGCCTGCACCGCCATCGCCTATCTGGGATGCCACAGGCCAGTGGCTGCCAGAAGGCGATGAGCAGATCAGTACGTATGGTCTAGTCATTGAAGTCGAGCTCGGCGCCAAGACGGTTACGGCGAGTTTTGATCCCGATCGGCTACAAGGTTCGATGATTCAGAGGCTACTCCATCGCTTCAGCGTTATGCTTGAGCGGCTTGCCATGGGAGCGCCCGAGGAGACTCTTGCCGACGTTCAACAGCCGACAGCGCAGGAGTTGGAGCAGATATGGGAGTGGAATCGAGACGTGCCCGAACCAGCGCAGTCATGCATTCACAATATCATCCGCGAGCAGGCATTGTCTCAACCGCACAGTACTGCTCTTGAATCTTGGGATGGGAGAATGACATACCAGGAGCTGGACGAGTATGCCTCAGGAGTAGCTGACCGTATCGGCACTAGTACCACGTGTCAGCACGGTCAGCTGATACCCGTGTGCTTCGAAAAGTCCATGTGGTCGGTAGTAGCCATTCTCGGTGTCCTTAAGTCGGGAAGAGGCTTTGTTCTGCTTGACCCTTCACTCCCAGAACAACGTCTTGCCGCCATCTGCGGCCAAGTTGGCTGCAACATCCTGATATCCTCGCATGCTAATATCGCCCTGAGCTCGAGGATCTCCCAGGAGCAGGTCATACCTGTAGGCCCAGGTTCTGTCCAGCGAAGACTTCACGGAGATTGTCGCATGGAGCCTTCGCCATGTTCGCCCGAAAGTCTCATGTACGTCGTGTTCACATCAGGGAGCACCGGAACGCCGAAAGGAGTGATGGTCTCCCACGTAAACTTTTGCACATCCCTCAGGCACCAACTTCCGAGTCTCGTATTTGACCCGGACTCGCGAGTCTTAGACTTTGCCTCGTATGCCTTTGACGCAGCCATCCATAACACCATGGCAACCCTCGCCGCAGGTGCGTGCTTGTGCATTCCCTCCGAGAATGACTGGAGGGAAAACCTGGGTGGACTCTTTACCCACTTCTCGCCCACCATCGCCAACCTGACACCGACGGTGGCGCGTCTCATCGAGCCGTCAGCCGTGCCAAGCCTGGAGACTCTGATCCTGCTCGGTGAACCCGTCACGGCTGAGGACACTCGACGGTGGTGGGAACAGGTTAAACTCATCAACACGTATGGCCCGGCCGAATGTACGCCTATAAGCACGATCAACACTGATGCTACAGACCGGCACGAGGCAATGCGTATTGGAAAAGGAGCCGGCCTCATAACATGGATCGTGGACTCCGCCGACCCAGGGCGTCTGTTGCCCCCCGGATGCGTCGGGGAACTGCTGCTCGAAGGGCCGCTTGTCGGCCTTGGATACCTAAATGACGCCCAGAATACCATGAACTTATTCATCGAGCAACCAGAGTGGCTAGCACAGGGGTTTCCAGGATACCCAGGCCGCTGCGGTCGCCTCTACAAGACAGGAGACCTCGTGAGATATAATGAGGATGGCAGCCTGACCTTTGTCGGTCGAAAGGACAACCAGGTGAAAGTCAGGGGGCAGAGAGTTGAGCTTGGCGATGTCGAGCATTTTGTCGGAGCCTGCGTCAAAGACGCAACCCAAGTCGTTGCCGAAATGTGCAAGGCCAGCTGCGGGGGTTCCAAGGCATTGTTATGTGTGTTCATGAAGCGGGTGGACACAGTTGACACCGAGAGTTCTCATGCCGGCTCTGCGCCTGTGATGACCTTCCATTCCATCACGCCAGAAACTCGGAACATGCTTAGCCAATATCTGCCTAGTTACATGATTCCCTCTCACTTCTTTTGGGTCTCCGAGCTGCCTCAGACGGCGACCGGCAAGACGGACAGAAGACTGCTACGCGAGCTCGTCTCATCATTGTTACCGGCCAACGACCAGTCCCAGGAACACTCCTCTTGGACCACACACGCTGATAGCGGACAAGGTCGCATCATGCCGACGGAACAGCACGCGTACCGCCTGGCCCAGAAGGTATTCTCCATGGTACCCTCCTGGGCGGGCCAGTCCAGGACGGAGGGAAACTCGCCCGCGGCCTTGGACGATATTCCCCTGCATTCATCTGGTCTGGACTCCGTGAACCTCATGACGCTCATCCAATTCTGCTCAGACACGTTCCGAGTCAAGATTCTCCTGCGAGACCTCTTAGACCCCAGGACAACGATCAGAGGATTAGCGCATGCTGTCACTACTCGGCAGCAAGGTTCTCCAGTCGATGCCGAGGCTTCGCATGCGTCATCTAATTATCTACTGAGGGAGATAGAGAAACACTATGCCACGATAGAAGCAGCAATGTTGCAAGAGAGCAAAGCAAACCTTGTCAATAAGCTTGACAAGCCTCTCGAAACCCCTCGTTCTAGTTCTACAAGACAGCTCGTCGTTCTTCTCACTGGTGCCACTGGGTTCATTGGAACGCATATACTTCATAAGCTTCTCCAGCACCCCAGCGTCAGCCGGGTCATTGCTCTCGCCCGTGGAAGGACGTACATCGCCGCGAAACAACGCATCATCGCTGCAGCGGCCAAGGCACAATGGTGGACGGGCTCCCATGAGGAGAAGCTCGACGTCTGGCGGGGAGATCTGTCCATGCCTCGTCTAGGCCTCGATCCTTCGCAGTTCAGCGCACTAGAGGCAGGGAGAGGCGTAGATGCCATTATACACAACGGTGCCACAGTGCACTGGACGATGAGCTACGCAGATCTTGAGGACTGTAACGTTGGTTCAACAACAGAGCTCGCTCGCATCGCAGCCTGCAACCCTCACATCCGACTGGTGTACGTCACAGGTGGTCAAACATGGCATGCCCATGTTCAGACGGAGAGGCAAATGGCCGCCAAGGTTTTGACATCTCGCGCTTTGGGTTACAGTCAGTCCAAATTCATAGCCGAAGCCGTCATCAGACGTACCGCATCCAGAACTGATGGGCGCATGGGTGTCATGATTCCGGAGCTCGTCATTGGAACGCCGGGGGAAGGCATAGTCAACGCCGACGACTACTTCTGGCGTCTTGTTGTGGCGTGCATCCAGATCGGCGCGTACAACCAAGGGGACATTGAAGCATGGCTGCCCATCTCAGACGCGGAATCCGTTGCTACTGCTATAATAAGCGCGGTGACCCACAAGAAGGTCCCCGAGGAGACAAAGATTGTCGATGGTATGACGTGGGGCCACTTCTGGGACATGCTGCACCAAGCGAGTTATCCCCTTCAAGCCATGGAGCCCGAAGCCTGGTCTTCTGCGGTTCTCCAAGACATCAACAAGGCGAGGGAGGACCATCCTCTCTGGCCGCTAGCGGAGTTCTTCGAGAAAGAAGGCACAGACGATATTGCTATCCGAGGTACTATCAGACAGACATCATTACGGTTACAGGCAGCCGTGAGGAAATCCATCCAAACATTAGTAAGCACAGACTTGCTGCCTCAGCGGGAGAATCAAGCGCGATGGGCTAGAAGATTCAGCGAAAAGATTGCCCATAGCGCGTTATTCACTAGGTCTGGCTAGTGCTGTGGGTGCTGATATGCTTATACAGAGCAGGCTTGAGTTACTACATATAGGACATGCGAATCGGGCTCCCCCCAGGCTTGAGTCCTGGGGGACTCGATGGAATTCGCGCGGGTAGTCGATAGAGGCATTTTATTTGGTTAAAATTCAACTACAACGATGCATCTAGCGATATGTGTATGAAACGATAGAGAAGAAAGCAATTGATTGATTAATTTCTATAACGTGCATGATAAGTAAGTGCAACAGACAAATATGCGCAACAAAAATCCCTCAAACTCTTATTCTTTTATTCAATCATCAATTTCTTAACCACCATTAATGTCAGAGTTTAATAACGAGGCAAATATTCTTCTTGCTCTTCAAGCCCTTCAGAATGACCCAAAATTAAGTCTCCGACGCGCCGCAATTATCTACCAGGTCCGCTATTGGACCTTATATCGCCGGCAGAACCCCTGTCCACGACAGCGTTAACCCTGCTAACAAATACTCCTCGATGCCGCTGAGTCTGGATGGGCAGGTACTTTTTCATCTTGGTTTAATTGGCTCTCGGTGATACAGCGCCCCACATACTTTGGCCGCTGTTAAATGCCTGATGATCCCACTGTCACTCCATCGTCGACTTCCAACAGTTCACCTCAGCAATGGGCACCCAAGAGAGACAGGAATCTACGACACCACCGCTGCAGGATATCCTGGCGGGGGATCCTCTAGAGGCAGATGTGAGCAGTAACGCATTCTCAATTCGTCTACCGGCTGACCATGAATGTCCTCAATAGGATCCTCGTCATGATGACGATTCGGCGTATGCTGTCTCGTAAGTTTTCGACTCCGACCCCAAGGACCGGCGGTTGACCATAACGCTAGGGAAAATCCGACCAGCTATCAATCTTCGTTAGCCTCAAGTGTCATCAATTACAAGTGCATGCGCTAAGGAGTTATTGTTCTTAGACTTATCTGACTGGTGCCTGCTCTGTTTGGTGTAGATACGAGGCAAGCATCAGCAGCAATGCCAGTTCTTCAATAGTCATTATAACGTGCTGTCAGAATGGACGTCGCTACCATGCATTCCGTGCAAGCACCTATCTCCTGGTATGTATTACCGGCTCGAGTCCAGGGAGATAGCTAACTGAGATACAATAGCCAAATGACGAGACAGAGCAAGACCGCATGGATCTCGTGCATCATTTATACGGTCTGTTACTTGGCGGAAACCTCTTCCTAGCGCCTGTTCTAGATGACACCCAGCGTGTCCTTGATCTCGGCACTGGCACTGGGATATGGGCAATGGACTTTGCCGAGTTCGTCTTCCTAAAAACGATGAACTTATCGTCTTGCTGATGTAAATACCAGTGAATACCCGTCCGCAGAGGTCATTGGCACGGACCTCTCAGTCCCATTCAACCAAAATAGTAACCCATCCTCTTGATTCTGCAAGCCACAAGTAGTAACATGGTCTAGGACTCCTCCAAACTGCATATTCGAGATCGACGATTTCGAATAAGAATGGCTCTAAACGAAGCCCTTCGACTTCATCCACGCCCGCGAACTCGAAGGCTGCATCAGTGACAACGACATGCTCTTCCGCCGCGCATTTGAGCACTTGAAACCAGGAGGGTACATCGAGTTCCAGGCAACGTACCCCCGCTGGCTCTCCGACGACGGCACCGCCGAGAAGGCCGAAAAGGCCCAGGGCTGGTTGAAGGTTCTGCTGGAGGGGTCTACCAAGTTCGGTAAGTCTCTTGAGGGTGCGGTAAATTGGAAGGACAAGATGGAGAAGGCGGGATTTGTGGAGGTGCGGCAGGAGGTACGCAAAGTATGTGGCTGTCCAACTAAGGGCTTGGTCACTGCTAATGTGAAAGATGCCGATTGGTGCTTGGCCTAAGGACCCAAAGCTCAAGGAAATTGGAAAGTATCAGGGTATCCAGCAGATCTAAGCCGTTGAGTCGTATACGCCTAGGATTTTTCGACTGTCATGGGCTGGAAGGAGGAGGATCTTCAGGTATATATGGCTGAGGTCAGGAAAGACCTTACCGACCCATCGATTCACCTTTATGTGCCGATATACTTCGTTTGGGGGAGGAAGCCTGAGTGAGGATTTGTTATTAACTCTCTGGTTTTACTTGAACCAGCTGCTACCTTCGCTTTGAATTAGGACCTTCTGACAAGGAGATTTGCCGCATGTGTGTGTTACTTTTCTGGCTCGGTTAGCCTTACTAAAGCTGTGAAAGGTTAATAATGAAGAGGTCGAGGGTGAGTTAATTGTTTAGGTTCCTACCTCAGGCAGCAAGGGTGTTTCCCTAGATCATGCCGATGATTTTCTTACCAATTATCCTTTGCTCACGAACCTAGCCGACCCGACATGGAGGCTGTGGAGACTGCCCAGCCTAGAGCCGAGGTTGCATGAGCTGCCCACGTCAAGGCTGATGGGAGTAGAGTGGGCGAGAGTGGAGTTCTGGGATGTTTTCAATTCAATTGCTAAAGTGCGGGAGAGCTGTGAAGGCACTCCTTCTAAGGCACCTACTATCGGCCGCTCCAGCCTTGTTTCGTGGTCCGTTACAGTTCTTCGCTCTCCTCCTGTCCATAGACTTGAGGGAATAGCCATCGCCAACAGCCGTGCCGTGTGTTGAGCAAACGATTGACCGGCAAGGGAGTTTAAGCCAAAAATTCCTCGTACTTTTGGACTCCTGCCGAGTTCTTTGAGAGACGTGATAGATGATTGTTGTTGTTGTTGTTGTTTTCTTTAGGCTGCGTCTGACACATAGCTACGTAGGTTTCGAAGAGAATAGTTGATGATAGGTCATCTTGCCTTTCAGTACGGAGTAAAGCTGACGGGAATAGGTGGGCAAGAGAATCGCCCACCAATGCTGGCATGGGGCTCGAGCGGACTTCCGGCCTCGAGGCGGAAGGTGGCTCCTCCACACATGTCTGTGCTGTGTTGCTCGCGCGGTCTCAAAATTGCATCCTTCAGGGAAGCCACCTCTTCCTCACATCTTTCAAGGCTGGCCAAATGCTTCCATTCACGAAGCCGAGCCATTCTTTCGGTCGTCCTTTCAACCTGATTTTCCTTTCTCGTTACCTGATCGCATACTTTGCATTCATTTGCTTCGTCCTGCCGCTCATACACGAGCTTTAATCCGCAGGTCTCTCCAATGCAGTAGTTATTCTTTGTTGCATTGTTGACGAAACCTGCCCCACTTCCAATTGCCGCATGTCCAGACAACCTGGTCAAAGCAACACATCATAAAATTGGGTCAGATGAAGTGAACAGAAGAGGATTTTAGCCTGGAATGGGAGTCTTTTGAGTCTAGCTGCCGGGACTCTTTGTTTTTCTACTCAACCAAAAGATATTGATTAACTAAGTCTTTTCGAGAACATATGATGACTCCGTTCAGTGGGCGCGTAAGTCAATTTCGCACGCTTTAGCCGGTCAACAGGGAATGCTGTTACTGGCTGCCTGTTGCATGAGAAATCACGCACAGACCCGCCCATGACCGACAACGTCGTCTTCGCCAACCGACTGGCAGGGGGGAGCCAACGGAACGTCGCAGTTACGACACCATCACACGTAATCGTTGAGTCGGACGAAGGGAAACTATGCCCCTGCTCTTATCACATCGGTGCCTGCTTGCTTCATTTTTGGCCATGATTCACTCGTCCACTTGTACGAGAGACTAGAATTGTTCCGTTCACTTTACTCGGCAGTTGGTGCCCTGAACCTTGCTCAGCCGGGCGAAGGTTCTTCTGTACCGGAGTTGCACTCTGCCCACTCCCGACACTATCGGCTTGGCAAGTGAGCAGCCCGACGAGCAATTGTTGGCCTGGCTTAATAATTTTGGGGGGGGGGTGGAGAGGAACGTGATCCGGAGCTTTGGCGGAAGGAACCTGCATACCGCTAGCCACAGATCGGGATCGTAAACCCGATGGACAGAGTAGTCTGCCGATTATCTCGGTGTGATTTAAGATGGTGTGGAACCTTTGTAAAGCTTGGCCGAGGCCCATGTAAGCTGCTTATGCTACTGGACAGCGACTACCCCACCAATCCCGACACAATGGTACGCTAGCGGTATCGCCAATTTGCAAAGCAACACCTGGCGAGAATTCATGAGATTACCCACACCTACCAACCTTCTCAAAGCTGTAGTGTGGGTGGGTCTGTTCAAGCACTTCGAAGAGAGTTATGGGTCCCGGTTACCGGGGAGAAATTCCGAGTCACACAACCTAGACAGGCCATGGACCAGATGCTAGGGTGCCCTCTTCTCTCTTTCCCCTTTTCATCCCGGCGCTTGTCAACAGTAATTCACTTGAGGACCCAGTGCGCGCAGCGAGGAGAAAAGGCCCTTCGCCACTCGCTTCCTAGGTTACAA
>JAPFTC010000171.1:0-181608 GCA_030779165.1 Fusarium sp. MBC 441
GCTGGCGATCTCTCCCGCCGGGAATTGAACCCGGGTCTCAAGCGTGACAAGCTTGCATACTGACCACTATACTACGGAAGATGATGGTTGTTGAGCAACCATTGTAGCGAGTTCGATGCTGCGGAACGTTTCCGACAATGCTTATGAGCACAGAGTGAATGCGGTCGTGAATAAGGACTTGGGAAAACAAGTAAAGATGAAAGAAAGAAAACAATCTGGGTCCGTCACAATGAAAAGGTGAGCGACCAGTCCCTGTCGCACCGTTGCTCGTTATCAGGCAGGTGCTCCTTGCGATGAGCATCACCTGAAAGGAAAGAGCGAGTGATAGCGTTCCTCCCTCGACATCATCATCAACTTCACAGACCACCAAGAAGAACAATCACGACATATTCTTTATGAACCTGTGATGACTATGTGACTTTGACTAGGTACTAGGCCGAATATTCCGCCCTCGGAGTGATTCCCAATAGCGAATTCACACATGTTGTTTCCTGCCCCTGTCCATATCTCTCCTCATGGATAATCAATCCACCTCTTCAAGCTTGGCGATTTCCAGCTTTCGAAGCAGGGGCGCCACTTTGGCCAGAACACAGATAGTAACCTCCTCTATATCCTCGGTGCGGATGATGCGATCGCCACCATTCCAGGCTCGAGGAAACATATAAGGAGGAAAGCCCGCTTGATGTAGTTCCCACGCGAATGCAAGGGGATACATGACGGGATCACGTCGGTGTTGAAGGGAATCGGCGAAGAGGCCTTCCCAAGTCATTACATCGTGATCGGTATCGTCCGGCTGAGTATTCCTAGAAGCTTGTCAGAGGGTGGGAAGATCAGGGAGTGTGTATGGAAGGTTAAGACGAACCCGTTCTCATTCATACCGTCCGAGTTGACTTGCTCAAGACCCCAGATCAGCTCAGCGAACTAGGTACCATAATTAGTAGAGCTCAAGGCACGATTGAAGCAATAGCAATGGACACTTACTTCCTCAAGGGTGTTGCGGGTGATAACAGTGCTTATGTCGAGAATGGGTTTCTTCAACTGCATAGTCTGGGGGGTGTCGGCGGCCTGCTCCTGGACGGCATCGTTCGAAGAGCCTTCTGTCTGCTCCACGGGACGATCTCCTTCGGGCAGGGTGTTTCGGTCCTGAGGAGAAGCCATCGTGGATACTGACGTCGCTGGAAGACTTTTGGGGGGTTGTGTTGATGATGCGATCGTTAAAGTCGGACCTTGAGATCGAAGATGGGTTGGTGAGAAGGTGAAGAATTGAGGATTGAGGCAGAGGATATGGTGGAATAAAGAGGCTCAGGTGAACACTGGCGGCCAGGTGTTGGCAGATGTTAGACAAAACAGACCTGCCAAACGAGATAAACAGCCAATCAACAGCTAATTTGCAAGAGCTCTTAAACAATTCGGTAACGAAATGAGAGCTTTGGTAGTTCGAGTATTAGATCAAGCCTGTGGCAGTAAGGATATCCGCCTAGGCTGGTATCACGGCATAGGCAGCCCACGAGCCCAGGCGCGCACTGCACACGAGATCCAAGGGACACCTCAATTCCCATTTATGATTCATTCAAGATTGAGAAAGCAATTTGTTATTGGTGCCAATCATAATCTGTAGAACATTCTCCCCTGTGCGTCCCTAATCTCTGAATCACAGAGCCATCCTATACCAGGCCAGTAAAGCTTTCTAGTCCAAATATCCAGGATGTGCTTACCCTTCCAAGTACATTATATGACTCACCGTGCGCATATCTCTTGGTCAGGGTAATCAGGAGTATTAAAGTCCTTCCTGGCCCCCGCTGCGAACTCATCGTCAGTCAACACCCTCCATCCCAACAGCGCCATACCATGAGCGCAAGAGAGGGCTATGTCAACAGCGGCCTGTGTGTCAGACACTTCGGCAAACTTGGCCTGGTGAGGCATCGCGTCCTTGGGTGCAGGGATTCCAAAGGCTCCGTGAAATGAGGGCACCGCGAAGGAGACGTTGCCCATGTCGGTGGAAAATGTAAAGGGCTCGTCGCTTCTTGGGATGACTTTCTCGCCAAGAGTACCCATGATCTTGGAAAACTCGTAACTCAGAGTGTTATTTATGCGGAGCTCTGTGTAAGCAGGCACCCTTTTAAAGTTAGTAGAGCACTCTTCATGAGTAGACATGGGAAGCTCACTCAATGTAATTCACCTCGCAGCCTGTGGCCTTGGCTGCTGCTTCAAAGCAGTTCTTGACTCGGCCAAGCAACTCCCTTGCGCCCTTGATTGTCGGACTTCGGATGTAGTAGTTCATTCTCGAGTACTCGGGGATCACGTTTGGCACCGTTCCTCCATCTTCAATCACGCCGTGGATGCGCTCATCCGGCCGCATCTGTTGTCGCAACATGGAAATGTTGGTGTATGACGATACAGCTGCATCCAAAGCATTGAGTCCCTTCCACGGCTCTCCGCCAGCATGTGCCGTGTGGCCACGAAACTCGACCCTGAGCTTCATGCTGGCAATGAACTTGACGCCCGCGAGCGCTCTGAAGCCTTGGGGAAAGGAATGATCAGATGTAGGATGCATCATGATGGCGCTGTCGACATTGTTGAAGGCGCCGGCTTCTAGAAGCTTGACTTTTCCTGCGCCACCCTCTTCTGCTGGAGTGCCGAGGATGCGGACGCGTCCCTTGATGGGGGATGCCTTGATTGCGCCGACCAAGCCGATGAATCCCGCAATGGATGAGGTCGCGATAAGATTATGACCGCACGCATGGCCAATCTCGGGCAGAGCATCAATTTCGGCGCAAAAGACGACGAGACGGCCGCCAGATCCGTACTCAGCCTCGAACGAGGTCTCAAGGCCGTAGGCATGTCGAGTCACAGTAAAGCCCTGCTTCTCTAGAAAGTCTGTGATGACCCTGTGGGCCGTGAACTCTTTGTAGCCAAGCTCAGGATTGTCATGAATGGTCGTGCTGATGAGTCTTAGGTCTGAAGCACATGCATCGATGGCAGCTTTGACTTCTGCAGACGGGAGGTCGGAACCTTTACCCCCGAGAGAACCGCCCATCAAATTCTGAGTAAACGACGGCATTTTGATGACTATGGGTATATCTTGAACGACCGAGATGAATGTGAATGAGGAGCTGAACGTTTGACGCTGGCATGAAGCCTCTTTAAGTAGAGTTAGCCCGACTTGACCAAACCTTACTTCATCCCCTCTGCCAAGAATCATTCGACAAAGGTATACACAACCCCCTCTCTTTTACTTTTCTCGTGTTTTCAGCTGCCCAATAAATCTGATTGCCATAGCTCCATTCCTACCGAAGCCTTTCCGCACATTGTGCAACAATCCCGTCGTCAGTGATATCCACATTCCTTGTTGCCGACATGACACGAGCGGCATGTCTCACTGCACTCGACCGTTTTCATATCGATGTTTCCCCACATTTGGGGAGGATTTTATCCCGCTTGCGTCTTTGACGGATCGCTCTGCATAAAATGGCCTTATACTGAGGGTTTCCGGGAAGAAAAATCCGTTCTTGGATGGGTGAATTGACCTTCGATAGGCTATCTCCCTCCGGTCAGACATTCACGCTTCCGTTCTTCTTTATTAAATATCTGTGACTAATCTCGTAAGGGGTTTCGGTTCCAGTTGCCAGGAGCGTTGGCGTGGCTTGAGTTGTATACTCGTACTCTATGAGGGGGCCAAGGAGGAGCACGATTTGTGGCTCATGGCCACATCCGGTTCTCGGAGCCAAGGCGAATTGAAGTGCACCTATTACAGCATTAGCGTTTTCTAAGTCTCCTCTTGAGGCATGATTAAATATCGCACTTCAGGTTCATTGTTGTTCAGTCCACCCTCTTCGAAAGACTCTGCCACAGAACGACAGAATACAATCGCGGCTCATTGTAAGCTCACATGCAAATGGCTAATTCACTCTCGAGGACTTTAAATCGAAATCTGGAGTAGTAAAGGAACTTTTGGGTTTTGTCAATAGTGTTTAGTTGTTCTAAGCATGAGAAAGAAATCCAAGTCTTGATTCTCGAACAGGAAATTAGAGAGCAACACGTCACCTGCCGACATATATGATTCTCGTCATTGATGCTTCTAGTTCTATAAATCGCATGCATTCAACCCATCGTCTAAACTTTGGGAAATTTCCTCAGGTTGAGATATAGTTTAAGATAAAGCCAGTCAATACTTTGTTAAACCAGCTCAGGACTCTTACAAGAGTCAGCCATCTTGAAAAAGTCAATATAGCCCAGATACTATCAAACTTATGTATGATAAGACAATTTGACTTGATTTCAAAACTTTGGCAAAGAATTATCGTCCTCTGCCCTGTCAATTCCACGAGCTTAAGCTTGGGGCTGAGGGCCGATCAAGGGACAGAATGAAATGTCTGCATGGTTCATTCACAGAAAGCTCTTTAATAACAGGCTCTGTGACTTTTTTAGTGAGTTTGAGGACTCTTGATTTCATTCAAACTCGAAGTAGCGACTGTGGTAGATGTAAGAACTCTGCGCGTAGCCTGTGCCTCCAACAACACTAGCCTCTACGAACAAGCCTAAGTAACTCGTAGTCTCTTGAAGACCGCCCCTTAACACTCAATAGACCAAACATTGAAGGGGAACTTGGACCACCCAGCCCCGTCAACAGTGTTTCCGATACCATTGCAGTTGGGCGAACTGTAGATGTCGCAGACAGCGCCATCAGAGTAGCCAGAGATGAAGGGACGCCCGTCTATCGAACCATGTCAGAATATATAGCTTACATATTGGGGAGTTTTTTCTTGCCTGCAGAGACTAGGTTGGTGCAGATAAAGGCCGGAGCGTTAACAGGGATGCACTCGGTCTTGCCCTGGCCCTTGCAGACGTTGACCGTGGCAGCTTGAGTAAGGGTGGCCGCAGTGGCAGCGATGAGGGTGATCTCAGTGTAGAACTTCATGTTGAAAGTATGAAAGATCCAGTTCAGTGTATGAGTTCCGAGAAGCTGGTTTTTGTATTGCTGTTTATTAGGAAACATCAGTTCCATAGATAAGCACCAACTCTTTATAGTCCTCGATAATTGTCGTTCCAAGCGGTCAAGTTTGGAGTGAATTGATCATCCTCCCTCTCGGCCAGACTCGCCCTCCGCGCTTACATTCCACAACATCGATGTCTTGATGAAGGTCACGATGTTTCTGCTGATCTCACAAGCTGGGCAGCGGATCTTTGCCCAGCGAGGTGATCCTGAACTACTGTGTGACTACGTGATTGGCTACGGCAGTTGAGTCGTGTCTTGAATATAATCCTCCGCGGGACACGTCGATCAGTCATCTTACTTGGGGCTAGGCTGACCCGAGATCCGAGCATATGCCTTGCTGACGGGCAGGGAATTTGTTCTGTGTAATTGGCCTGGTGTTGTGTGACAAGATCGAGGCTTGCGTAGATCACTGCCAATCTGTGTGGATGAAACTACTCGTATAGGTCGGGTTGTGCCGAGTTCGGGTTTGGGTACTAACAAGGTAGACGAACCAGGCAATGCAAGAGAATTTATTGCAGCAAGTCTCGCCAGTCTTGGGGTAAGGCACAAACATTTTGCCTATTTGTATATCAATGGCTGACTAGGTACTTAACACGCGAGGTCAGAGCCCCCCTTCACCCTCAAGGCATCATCTACGAAGTGGCATGTCTTGTGTAACCGTAATAAACCGGCAGCAAAGCGCTCTCTACTTAGGACTGCTGTAGGAAACCCTCTTCTCGATGCCACACTTTCCCTCGAGAGGTTCCTTTGCCTCGAGGAGTGTGGCGGGATGTTCGCGACATTATCAGAGCTTGGTAATGTTGTCACCTGGCGAGAGCAACTGACCTAGAGTTCAAAGAGAAAAAATTATTATAAATGTTTAATATCCATCATATCGCTATAAACTACAAAATGACACGCTTGCCATATCACGCCAGACCTCCTAGGATCTTTTGAAGCATGCCCCCTGCCCTTGACGTCTTCTTATCCTCCACTACCTTGAACGTCGACTTGAACTTTGTACCCTCTATACATCCCACATTAGACTGTCTAATCTCCTGTCCTCCTCTCACGGCAGCCACCATGAGACAGGTCGTCTTGTTGAGAGCAATAGGTAGGTCGAAGCCCGTCTCGAAACCCCAGGTTACTGCTTTTCCGAGAGGACGCATCGCTACACCTCGCTCGACGGTGTACACGTTGTATGCTTCAATGTCTGTCGCTCCGTTCCAGCTCACGTAGCCCATCACCACGTCATTGGGCTTCTCCACCACCAGGGCTGGGTCCCATTGTGCAGGTGTGCCGTGCCATGTCTGCTTGAAGGCTCGGTAGGATTGTACTGCGTCGTCGTGTCCAAAGTGGCCTTCCCAGCGGAGGTCGGTGCCGTCGCCAGGGCCGAACTCTTGGACTACACCGCCTTCGCCGTAGCTCACGAATTGGTTGTTGTTGCTGAGGTCTAGCTGGTAGCTTCCGTAGTCTGTTGAGAAGCGAGCTCTGTCCGATTGCAGCACGCGGAGTACTGTGGGCTTTTCCGACGGATCCGGGGGAAACCTCAACTTGAGCAGAAGACCTCTTGAGGGAGTCTTGCCATTATCCTCTTCCGAGTTGTGGTTGTCAAACATGCTAATCATCATGCCTGTAGAAGTAGCGTTGTGTGCCCTGACATGATTCTGCCATCGGAATCGTCCGTGAGGCGGCAGAGCTCCAAAGCTTCCTCCCCTGCTGTTTCCCTTCAACTCCCAGAGTACTCGTCCGTCAGATCGCGAAATCAGGTACACCGACCAGAAGTGTCGACTGCTGATGAGAAAAGAGTCGTGGCCAACGAGCTGGATCGAGTTGAGGTGGAAAAAGTCGTAGGGGTTCCTCTGACCTCCATTTCCCATGGTCGTAACGCGGGGGAGCATCGAATCTTCAATTCTAAAATGCTCGAGGGAGCTCCAGCTGAATAGGATCTCCTTGGTCTCGATGTCAATCTCGAAAAACATGGAGTCGGCGACGTAGCCGTCTACAGGACCTCCGATCAATCTTAGGTCTGCTCTCGTGGTGTTGTAAGCCGTGACGAGGATCGTTCCTCTCGATGTGAGTTCCGCCTCGTGAAAGTCCAGGTTTCCGGGGAACTTTTGGCCGAATATGGCGGACATGCTCTCGTCTATGTTGACGACTGTCTCTTTGTATTGATGGTCCAGGAGAACCACTTCGCCGAATCCGTAGCCGTTCCTATGTACACCTCGCCAGATGGTCAGATACTGCTGATCTTCGAGAGGCTGAACCCCCATGCCCTCGCTGGCCATGGACTCCTCGTGGGCGTATATCATCTCGGCATTGGTCTTCATGATGAAGGAAGCTTCCTGCTTCAGACCCCTCTCGTTGACCTTGGACTGCGGGGTAATAAAGACATATCCCTTGGACTGCTTCTTGCCATTGGTCGACCAGCTGATATGAGGCGGGCTATGCGGCGAGCTCTTGAACTTGCGATAGGGATACGTCTTTTGGTTCTTTGGCGTCACGACCTGAAAGTTGCTCCAAGAGTGAAAAGTCGGAAACGTCTTGGATCCGGTGACGGTCGCTGTCGGGCCATTCGCTGCTTCGGCTGCTGCGATCACGGCTTCGTCGGCTGTTTGAGGGAGCGGTTGTACTAGATCGTCGCGACGGAGTGCGCTTTGAGATCGCATAACAAACAACCACATGAGTAGATTGAGAGAGATGGCGACAAAGATGAGCCTCCTGGCCCATGGTGAACCAGATACTACCACCATCTTGACGATTTCATGACCTTGCAGAAAAAAAGAATTGACTTTCTGAACAAGAGGGGCGTGAGGGGCGAAGTCAGCCGTATAAACCCTCTGACAGACGACGCAAGGGAGAGTTTAATCGCGCCCGTTGACAAGCCACGAATCCGGACGAAACGAAACCATTGGATCGACAGATATCCAATTCTCATGTCGGGAATGAGCCCCTGTCTTGGAAATTGAGAATCACATTCCAGTTAGACAGTCTTTGTGGTGTGGAGGGGGTGTCTCCCTTACGACACTAGGGATGCTCATTCGTGAGGTTTTATCCCTTCTAGACCCTTGATTGACGGGACCTGCATGATGAGAGAAATTTGATACATTGCAATTGCAAAAAGTAATGGGTATCTGCAGCTTTGTCGCATGGTTCAAGGGGTTCCGGAGGGTTGGGAGTGTCGATCGCAGGGCTGGCGGTTTGACATCACAGCGACCAGGGCGGTTCAACTGGGTATGCAACGGACTCTCTCGGGAAAGTTAGTAGCTATTAAGCTCATAGAACTCGACCCATATGCACCTGCGTTGATGGGGCTCATAAAGATGATTGCCCCAGCCTACAAGTACAACCTCAATCGTCGCGATAGGTGTATTAAGTATACTGGGGTGGGAGGTTCTGTAGGCCTAGAAAGACAGGTGAGTGAAAGGCAATGCTCATAGAATACAATGCAATATACCAGGGTGCTGAAACAACCACTGTTGGTACATGTCTACCTAGCTAGGAAATCCATGGTGCATTATTAATGTGCATGCTCCAATTCTCCAGGGCTGACCTGGGGATAACCTCACTCACAACCCCGCCAAAGCACGTCAACCACCCGCGATACCACCACGTTAGCTAATCACCCCTCCACGATAGCGTCCTCTCCACCCCGGGGTCGGAGGTACATCTCCGCCATCGGATACAGACGGCCAAAGGTGAAGTGGGGGGGTGGAGGACCTCAAGACTTTATAACCACAAGACAAGACCTGATCTTTCAAGTCAGAATCATCATCAGTCAAAATGTCTTCCAACGGTGCTGAACGCCTCAAGAACCGCAAGCCCATCAAGAAGCCTGTCCCGGCTTACCTCCCCTCTCCCGGGTCGGTGCTTACCGTTGATAAGGATGCTTACACTGCCATTCGGGAGGCGCCGAGGGAGTTGATTGAGGAGTTTGTTCTGCCTATCCGGTCCGGGAGGGCGTGGAAGGCCCCCGCGGGATCGATTGTCAAGATTAGCACCCCAGAGGGTCCTCAGGTTGGTATGCAGTTGAGTTCGAGTGTGGGGTTGAATGCGGAGATGTGAGAGTGTGTTTGTGAATGTGTTGGACTTGGGCTGATATGAGTTTACTTTGATAGGTGACTTGAACCTTTGGAACCTTCATAACCCTCGTGAGCGCTTCTGGGCTAGCCGCACCAAGCAGCTTCACGCCTCGCATGTTTCCACCTACGACCGTCTGTGGTCCAACCTGCCTTACATGCGGCCTCTAGCCACTATCCTCACCGATAGCTTGGACTGGTACGGCGAGGACGAGCATGGAGGCCGTGTGCATGACCTTCTTGGCACGCGCTGTGATCCTTACATCAACACTGTTCTGAGTGGCGGACAGTACAACTTCCAGTGCCACTCTAACCTCACTCGGGCTGTTCTCCCTTATGGTCTGAACGAGCAGGATGTGCATGATGTTATCAACATATTCCAGGTTACAGGTCTGGATGAGAAGGGACGATACTTCATGAACCCTTCGCCAGCCGAGCCTGGTGACCACATCGAGTTCCTCGCCGAGCAAGATCTCTTGATGGCGCTGAGTAAGTTTTCCACATCTCGTGAATGACTTGTAACGCTGACGGTAATTCAGGTACATGCCCTGGCGGTGATCTCTCACTTTGGGGCTTCGGAGCGGCCAGTGAGGATGAGATGATAAAGTGCTGCCGTCCTCTCAAGGTCGAGGTGTATCGCCTCAAGGATGAGACTCTGCTGCAGAAGCATGGATGGAAGCCTGCTGAGGTGTCGGGCTATGTTGGACGTCATGGCATGGATTTTCCTCTCGGTGAGAAGAAGTAATCACAGATATGTCAGGAATATGGAGGATATGTGATTATGACTATCTACCTAGCCAAAAGATGTTCGACTTATCAACGCTGATCCTCATTGCGACCAACCCAGTATTTGCTCTCATGCTACCAATGCCACCAAACATCACACACCGTTTCCTTACTGTGACTTATCTGCCTTTGCCTCGGCAATAAGTACCACATCATCACGATGCTGCATCAACGCAACAAGCGCTCCTCCAGGACCAGAAAGCAGAAAGCTCGTCGCAACACCTCTGGCAAGATTTGTCCTCTCCTCTCCCGACGAAAGCTCCGGTCGGACCTGCAACAAAAGATGAACCGCCCAGATGAGAGCAGAAATAGATCCAATGTACAGGTCATAGTTGAAGAAGTTGTGCATAGCAGAGCCGGTATCCTTCATGGGCGTGTACGTGTGTGGTGCGTCGGGAATAAAAACTCTCTCTAACGTAAGTCTTCTGGCGACGCCTTCAGGAAAGACGCCAGGAAATATGTTGGCTGCGATGAGCACCGCGTATGTGGACATCTGACCTATAACCGCCACGTTCCATGCAAAGCCGTACGCGTATGAAAGAGCCTCTCTATCAAGCTTAACCTTGGGCGTGAACGTGTCTTGACCAATGCTCATCCGCTTGACGAGGCCAGTAAAGAGCGTCTGGAGCACGACTACGTGCAACGGATACCACGTCCAGATGATGTTGAGCCATTGTCGTAGGTTATCGTCGGGGAAGGGAAAGGCGAGGAGTCCGCAGAGGAGCACGTATCCCAGAAGAAAGACCGGGACTACTGTGTGCAAGGTTGTGTGATCCCGGAGGTAAACGGTCTGAGATCGGGTCACGTTTGATGTCCAGAGTAGGTGGACTACCGTAAATAAAGGCATGATGAAGCCAAAACCGAATGCTTGCATCAGCATTCCCCAAATGATAGGGCTGCAAGGTCAGTAAAGGTTCAGCGTGAGAAAGGACGCTACTCACTTGAAGACAAGACGACTCCATCCAACAACCCTCTGACTCTCAATCATAACAACCAAAAAGAAGGGAAGCAACTGCGCTCCAAAGCAAAACGCAAACAGCGAAAGCTCCGGCCTCGATCCATCCACGACATTCGCCCAGATGAGGTTTGACAAGGCGAACCCGCGGTCCAGCCAAGACACGCCGGTGTAGTGTCTGAGCAGAAGCCGCTCGGAGCCCGGAAGAAACCTCGGGTTAGGATCATCGAGGATTTCATTGAGGTGGGCAGAGTAGCCATTGCGGTCGAGCTGGGCGAGAAGGGCGTCGAATGCAAAGATGGAGAGGGCTGAGAGGGTGAGAATTGGGATGATGCGGCCGGATAGGCCGGATGAGGAAGATGAGGGCATTGCGGGAGGAGAATTGACAAGACCAATTATCAGTCAAAAAGAAATTCACCAATTATTCATGTCATGTATTGATGGAAGTTGTTGATAGAGCTGAGATGAAAACAATGAAAGTCAAAGTCACGATGTGGCCTCCACAGCCAAGACTTCCCCGGTCGCATCGGGTCAGCATTCTTCAGCTCCGCCGCATGGATTCGTGATCAGGCATCCATAAGTAAAACAAACAAAGTCACATACAGTATGCACATTAAAACTACCATCAAGTAGCCCAAACAGCGCATCAACTCTTCCAGGTACTCCAAGTACAGCCTCGTTGTCCATGTCGCGTAACCACCCAAGCCAACGTCCAGCGTCAAGCGTCCATCATTACATCCATTGCGTTGCAACATTTTCAATCCCTTTTCGTGCCGTTTCGTTCAAGACCTTGCCAAAAACGCCTGCCAGTTCCACTCAATCACTTCCCGCCCTTCTTTAACCCGTCAAAATAATCATCAACCAGCTCCTTTGCCGCCTTCTTAATCTGGTTTGTATCCTCCCAGGTCTGCTCGCTCTCGTCGTAGCCGACCCACTCCACCAGGACCTTCTTCTTGTTCTTGGAGTGCTTTCGGATCGCAAAGATGTCGTAGACGCCCGGTTTCTTAGGGTTGTCGGGTCGTCCACCCTTGGAGCGCCAGTAGTCGAAGAGGGCGGTGGGGGCATCCCGATGGATGTTTTCCTCGGGCTCCCAAGTCTGAGGATGTTCGCTCCAGTCGATTTGAAGTTGGATCTTGTTCTTAACCCAACGGTGGCTGAGGATCTTGTTGAAAGTGTAGGACTCGTCATCCTCCTCCTCCTCTTCATTTTCGTTGGGCTCTTCCACTTCGGTACCGTGTTCCGCTTCGTCTTGAGGATCGGTCATTTCGTCGTCTTCATTCTCGGGTACAGGAGGACGCTTCCTAACCAGTCTCTTATAGCGCTGGCCCATCTCATCGTCCCTCGGGGATGATCCAAGTGATGGCGAGAGTTGGGGTTGGACAGGGGAGCGAGTCTCGGTTCCGGGGGTGTTCATCTTGATAGTGGTTTCTTGTTCTTCAAGGTAACTAATTTCTCCGGTTGGGTCGTGCGATGCTGTGATGGAGGAGGCATTGCTTGTTCGGTTGCGCTGTGGATTTAAATAAGTCATTGTCTGCAAACAAGAGGCAGGCGCCGGGTCGTCCTGCCATGGTGAAACATACCGGGCTGCGAGTGTCCGAGTCTGATATCCGACCTAATGCGCGTTTGGCCCTGACACGGTCCTTTCTAGAGTACGTCCTTCCCCGAGGGGGCGGAAGCGGCTTGGGCGGCTCAGGTGCCCGTTTGCGCGGAGAGAAGATGGACAGAATCGTATCCATCATGAAGTGGCTGAGAGTGTGGCAGGAAGAGAAATTGCAAGGGGAGGGATGTGTCGGAGGTTTGCAGAGAGAAGCAACTTAGAGACGGAAAGATTGAAGAGGCCCGGAGTGTTAATCTTGGGCCTGTTTATGTTTTTGTTTGCATTGCAACGTCCCGACGGCAGCTTGATACGGCCCCACGCAGATGACGCGCGAGGGGCATAGCTTCATGTCATGACACGGACACACGTGACCAATCAAAAAGTGGATCCAGAAACATCTGAAATCTCAACGCACAGCACGTGAGCAAAAACGGCAAGCTGCTTCACCACATTCCCTTAAAACCTGCAAAAAGAAATTGCTTCACACGGCAAAAGAAAGGGTCTGGCCGGGGATTGAACCCGGGACCTCTCGCAAGCTGTAGCTGTAGGGTTTGCCCTAAGCGAGAATCATACCACTAGACCACCAGACCAAATCACGTGTGTTTCACGTGATGCTTGTTGTTGGAGGAGGAGCTGCAAACAGCGCTGATCACTGGCACGGACAGTGAGCCAGTGCTGTAGGGTAACGGCGATGGGGGACAGAAGAGAAGGATCAACAGATCAAACGGAAGAGAAATTCGGTCCTTTAAACTATTCATTGCAATTAGATATGAGAAAATCCAAAATTCAATTGCCTCTTCGGTGTTTCTTTCATATGTTTAAGTCTTGTTTTGCGCAGGTAGATAGTACTGGGCTGCAAGACGCCTCAAGTGATGTGAGGGGTCAGATGAGTAGATAATGACCACCCTCTCATTGTAGACAATCGCAACAAATATCGGGCTTTCCAAAGCCTTAGATTAATTGGAAGAGACCTTCTCCCGGTCAGACATCAAAAGACCAGCAGCTCCTCCCAGGTCGCTTGAGAACCTCGAGCATTGAGGTGCAATTAATTAGCACCATTCGTACCAGATTAACATTCCATGCCTCACTCAACAGTAGGTTCAACAGATGAGAGAGGGTTTGAGATGGAGCCTGGGCTTAGACATACTTGAAAAGGCTCAAAGAATGGTCAAATTGAACTCCAAGGTATGGTTTGGCTCCTGCCTTACCGGTAAGTCTGGAGGGGTGCTTTGCATTGAACCATCAAGGTTACTGGTCTGCCCCCTCCACTTGAGGATTCACCTAACCGACGAGGAAATGATCTTGAATGATCTTGCATTGCTAAACAGACCCCTCGCGCCATGGTAAATAAGCTTAAAGATGGTGGCGTGTGAAGGGAAGCGTGAGTCCGCCTGCCCGATCAGCGATCAGGCAAAGATCATGCAGTGCCAACATCTTGGGTTCTTATTCCAGGGTAACCTTGACGCCAGCACTACACAAGACGATGTGAAAATGGACCTTGCTGTATTGAAGTTGAGATTGCCTGAGGGGTATTGAGCATTGTCAAATCTGACTGAAGTTGGAAGTTGAGGTTGTGTTCAAGTCGCTTCTACACAATCTACTCGGTTGGGTCCTGGATATGGCGCAGTAACAAGACCCTAAAACGAACGGCCAAGACCTCCAAGACTGACGTCAGTTTAGATACCTGAACAATACCACGAGCGAACCCATTAACCAAGGTCCGACATCAGCTGCCGGCACTCAAAATAAGCATCGCTTGGCGCAACGAGCAACGGTCCTGGCTTGCGAGCCTGCAAGGCACGCCAAGTGGATGTCTGTCCATCCATCGTGGAGACCCGCCATGCGAAAATCGTACGATGTGTGGAGATGTGTTCTTTGGAGGTTATCACGTGACATATCTTTCTTGTTCACTTTTCAAGGCATAACGATCGAATAAAGACGGCAGAATTGCACTCATGGGAGTCAATAATGTTTCTTGTATGAGATGAGGGATCTCTTTGAAGTTGAATCACTATCTTATGCCCAAATCTCTCCGAGATATCATCCCCAACGCACACACCACCACCACTAGCATCTCCCAGCTCACACCTTGAAGGCCCAGACCGCGGAAAGGATCTGGGGTAGGGGCCAGGCCAAGCCGTGGTCCCTGTAACGGTCGCTTCGTAGGGCTGGAGCTGAGGGAAATCATCCCTGCATATCAGGCATTTAAGGAAGCGCTACCGACGTGTTTAAATGGTTGACGGTTCGTAGCTGGTCCGTGTCTGGGGAAGTTGATGAACGTCTTGGGACCATCTCTGGAGGGCCTCAATCTTGTATAGAAGGTCTCAGGCTTGTTACACCGCTCTGACAACTCTTACCACATGTGCTAACTACGGAGTACTTGTTGAACCACGCTGATCAGCGCAACACTCTACGCGCAACACTCTACGCGCAACCACTTAATGTGGCCTCATGGTTACTCATGTCGTCACTTACACTTGACAGTCACAGGTACGTCAAGCAGTCATGGGAATCTCGCTTCTCTCTCATAGCACCAGGCCAGGCTTCCATTACTTGTTATCGACGAGGTTGTAAATCTTCTGGATATCATGCAGCACCGCCTCAAAGTCAATCTTGAGATCCTTGAGCAGACCATCCTTGAAGCCAAAGACCCAGCCGTGGACGATGGGATACTTATTCTGGGCGTACGACTGCTGGACGTCGGCTGACTTGATGACGTTGCGGCACTGCTCAACCACGTTGAGCTCGACCAGGCGGTCGTAGCGGGCAGACTCATCCTCGATGGCGTCGAGCTCCTTCTCGTGCAGACGATAGACGTCGCGGATGTTTCGCAGCCAGGGGTTCAAAAGACCAAGATCCTTGGGAGTCATGGCGGCCTTGACACCACCGCAGCCGTAGTGGCCGCAGACAATGATGTGCTTGACGCCGAGGTGCTTGACGGCGTAGTTGATGACACCCATAGCGTTGAGGTCAGTGTTGCAGACGAGGTTGGCGATGTTGCGGTGGATAAATGCCTCGCCGGGCTCGAGGCCACAGATCTGCTCGGCGGGGATGCGAGAGTCGGCGCATCCGATCCAGAGGTACTCGGGGGCTTGACCAGCCGAGAGGTCCTTGAAGAAGTCGGGGTTGTGCTTGGCCTTGGCCTCTGCCCAGGACCGGTTGTTGTCGAACAACCGGTCGTGGCTCTGCTGGAGGTACTTGGTGATGTCCTGTTCAGCCATCTTGCGCCAGTCGGAGCGGGAGAGTTGTGGTGATGGTGGAGGGGATGATTTGGAGGATGCAAAGCGTTGGTGGAGGGTAGTAGAGCGTCTGGCTGATGAGAGGAAAAGAGAAGTTGCACGAGAAGAAGAAGAAGAAGAAGAAGATAAGAATGAAGAGGAGGAGAAGAGGGAAGAGGAAGAAAACCGAGAGGAGATCATTGGCGACATCCAAGGATTGGTTGAGTTGCAGCTACGTGCGTGCGAGTGCGACCAGGGGTAAAAAAACGGCAGGCGGGAAGACAGGTGCTCCTGCAGGGTTCTTTTTCTGGCTTGGCAAAGGGTGAAAAAAGAGCGCGCGTCGCCTGTTGAGCGGTAATACCGGCGGTAGCAGTGGTAGCTACAGCTTGACGGGCTCTCTGTGTGGGTGGGTGTGAGTGCAGATTTTGATGGAGTCAAGAAAAAGTACGGGATCCCACGGCGCGGAGAGTTACCGAGATTCTACTCAGGGCAAAAAAAAAACTGCTGGACTAATTTGTTGAGCCCCCATCGTCAGGTCCCGCGTCTCTTTGCCTTGGTTTTTGCTCCTCCCTGGCTTTCCAACAAGCTTCATTTGGTTGGGTATCATTTATCGGTGGCTCTGCCGATTAGCGATCTGCGATACGGAGCCCGGCCCGTGCGTAGCCGTCCATCATTTCAGTTACATCACTGCCCGCCCCCGGGGAGTTGGGCCGGGGTTACGTCGGCAGTTGACGAGACATGTCCGAGGTTGATGAGTCAATTGAGGGATTGAATGAGATGAAGCGTTAGTCGGCTATTTAATTGATGTTTAGTATGTATTGATAATGGCAATTGTGAGAGAATCCGTGCTTCTCGGTGGGGGGCGCCGAGTCCTCGGAGATACTTGACAGACACCGAGGAAAACCCCTCTCCATCTTCATCCCACCATCTTCATCCCACCCTCGTGCACTTGCAGCTGCAGAAGCACCATAAACAAGGACCAGGACCCCCATTCTATTTCCAATCCCGGCGGCCCGATTACCGGACCGCGAGCAGTTGATGCGCTATGACCAAGGATGGGTCCCTGATGTCTGTTGTTAGGCCGAGGTTGTCCTCGATGGCTTGAGTTCATGTTGATGAACAACGTTGATTGAAATACTTGGCCTGGGTCTTGGCTTTCGAACTGACAGATCTTGGTTACTGAGCTCATGTGCCGAATGGTAAGGAGATGACAGTCTTATGAGCTATGGTCAACTGGGGTGGACGGGAATGCCACCTGCTCAGTGCTCACCATCGAAGTTGACAACCTTGCATCTCAACCCGAGTGTTCCTGAAGAAAGGAAACGTTCATGATTGGATGGCTTCTCGTCACGTCCCAATCACTGTTTCTGACATGGCTTGACTAGGCTTGGAAGTTTGCACTTCAACTCAAGAGAGAATGTGTCTTGATATTCAACTACCTACCTGGGTATCCAACAATATTCAAAGGCCTGCCTTGACGGGCCCGAAGTACATGATCAACCGCTCTCCCATTCATATCTTACATTAACTCAGGACCTCATCACACATTCGTTAATCTCATGACCATCCAGCTCAAGCCTCCCACTTGGCCTTGAGAGCACCAAACTTCCCGCCAAACTCGGAAATGAACTTGGCCACATCCTTTCGCTTCATAAACTCTCGATACTCTGCCTCCTTCTCCGCAAATTCAATCTCCAGCTTGGCCACCTTGACCTTGTTGGCGTCCCATACCTCCTCGGCTGACTTGAGAAGGAGCTGGGAACTATGCATCTTGGCGTACTTCTCCTTTAGGGTGTTGCGGTGCTGGTTCAGGTTCGACTCGAAGGCTTTGTGGATCTGCCCGCATTGCTCCGATGTCATGGTGTTCATAGTTGGCATGTCCTTGAACCAGTTCTCTAGGCTCTTGGTGTCTTGTGCGATCTTTTGCGACAAGTTTTCCCAGCCATTTTTGTCCTGGTCCCAAGTCTTACATCGTTCTGCGTACTCCTGAGAGCATGCCTTTTGCTCCTCTAATGCTTCTTGTAGTTTTGACTTGACAGCCATCATGACCGTGTCACTACCCTCCATGTCTGCCGCAGCCTGCTCGGGTGAAGGGAAGGAGAGTCCTTGGATGAAGGTGCCGATACTCTGAATTGTCCCACTTGTATCCCGGTTTTCAGCGGTATATCTCTTCTTGACAGGTGACTCAGAGATCCCCAAGGGGTTCCCTGAGAGAGTTTCAGATCTTCGTCTCTTGGTTGACGGCGTAGGGGGGAGGGTGGTGGTTTTGTTGTCGATGGTGGTGAGGATGTTGAGCTTTGAGCTGTTGGTAGGTAGCTGCTTCAGCTCAGACTGGGGAGTAACAGGGAGTTTCGGCTTCGGACTGTTGAACGATGGCTTCTGTTCGGTGAGGGGAGTGACAGGAGCCTTCGGTTTTGGTGTGTCCGGCAATTGTGCCTTCTGCTCGGACTGAGGAGTGCCAGGGGCCTTTGGCTTCGGAGGTAGATTCTTCTCGGATAGCAAAGGTGATGCCTTCTTTGGTGTGGTGACGGGACTCTTCTCCTTAACTAGCTTCCGAACCAGAGAACCCTTGGTGCGCTTTGCGGTGCCAATGCCGATGCCCTTCTTAGCTGCACCACCTTTTGAGGATTGACTGCTTGAAGAAGCTTTTGAAGCGTCCTCCTCGTCCATGCTCACCCCACTGTCCGCCGAGGCGGCTCTCTCATACCGCTCTAGGGCGGCAACGACAGCGCTCTGTGACTTGGCCTTCCAAGTCGGAGCGAAGCTGCAGGTGGCTGGAAACTCATCAGTCCCTAGCACGGCGTAAAGACCACTAAGGGCTGAGGTAGCAGCCTTGGGACCGTTCTTTGCTGTGTTAGCTAAGTTGTAACGAGATACGGACAATACATACAACTTCTGACACTCTCACATCCCAGTTAGGGTGATGGAGTTTTGCCCAGAGCTTCATCATACGCTCAACGTCCTGGAGGCGCTGTGCAGAGGGGATTGGATCGTAGTGGCGGCTGATGATGGTTGTATGTGCAACATCTCGTTGTATCCTCACCACTGACCAGTGGTTGGAATTAAGGTGCTGAAGGGGCGCCAGGAATACTTTGTTTGACGGGAGCGGTTGGTGAGGGACATACGAGTCGGTTGAGGGAGGTGACATGTCAAAATAAGAGGGATGAAGTATCACCGTGTCCTTGCCGACTGTTGGGTATACGGCCAAGAGTGCGCACATGTGTGATGCCTTGAGGGGATGTCCAACCTCGAGAGCTTTGGTGACCTCGGCGACGGTAGACTTTGAGAGAACTGGCTTTGTAGGGAGCAGCGCAGGCATGTCCATATTGCTTGCGGAAGCCATCCTGTTTGAACCTGCGCAGACGATGCTGTCAACGGTGTCTCTGTTGCTTCTGGACGACGTTGTGGACGCAAAGCGCTGTGGCATGCTGCGTGATGATGAGATGGAGGGGGTTCTTAGGCAAGACCGCGGTATCCGCCGGAATTTGGAGACGCGAACGTGACCGTGACGGAGATGGCGGGGGTCAAAGTATAAGTAAGAGCACACCTGAACCAGCCAGTGTCTTTTGGAACAAAGATGGTTTAGAGATAGAGAGGGGTCTGAGAATGCGGTCTGCGTTCTGCGGCCTGGCAAACTGCAGATGATGTCAAGCAGGAGGGGGACAAGAATCAAGAATTATGAAAAGTGAGGCGAACTGCAGGATAGGAGAGTTGGCAACAGAGGCAATAGGCGAGAGAAGACAAAATTTCCACATGGAACGCGCGACCTGTGCTGGCATGGGTAGCAGTGACTGGCTGGGCAAAAAGCAATATGGGGGACACACGCCACTACTATGTAGGGGTTGGGCAGCGGGAGGGGCTCTGAGACGAGCCCGGTTCAGCGGGTTCCTTTCTTCTGGTTGTTGGTTGCCGTTGCTTTTGTTGCCTGGCCCAGCTGTTTGGATGTCTTTCCTCTCGTTTGCAGTTTCACAGATGGTTCTCGTGCAGTGTTGTTTGGCATAGACGATCTACAGAGTGCATCTCAACAGTGTGATTTGGCTGCATAGGTGAAGATGTAGTAGCCGAGCCGCTGCAGGTTGCGACTTTGCTACTCGCCTGCTGCGTTTGTTGCACATTTCACCGCTTGCTGACAGCAGTAGTGAGAGAATCTAGTGATGCAAGCCGTGATGTGATGGAGGTTGGCATGGAGGGTGGGATGGCTGGAATTTTGAAAAGTGATTCGCGACATTGCTTTTTTCTTCACCAGAGATCTGTAACTCCCTAGCAGGGGACATAGAACATGAGACTAAGGAAGGTGAGGGAACAGCCAATTCAGTCTCCACGTATTTTGTCCCCTCGCTAGGCTCCCTTGCAATGGCGGGGGTAAGGATCTGAGTTCTGGACCAAAGGACTTGAAGGTGAGTCATGTTGAGCAAACGGGCGTCACTCTCTTGTAACCCTCCTCTTGGGTTAAAAGGTATGGTCTAGTTTGTCGTCCAATTGAAGTCTGTCTGCCGTTTGTGTGGGGGGGGAATTGCATGTGAATATGCTGGTTTCCGTGAGATTGGGTTGGTTGGAGTTGAGCAGAGCTGAATCGTGGGTATCTGTGCCTTATTAGCACGCTAAACATGGGAGCTGCGACTTGGCGTCGATGAAGCTTTTGACGGATAGCTGCTTTGACTTTAGCGGTGTGATGGAATGTTTGGGGGCGAGAGAACAGAGGCGGACGAGAGGAGAGAAGAGGAGGAAAGGAGATGGTGTCGCGTGCTCGGGCCATGTGGTGATGGCAAGGGGCAGGCCAGGCACAAGAAGTAGAGTATTCACATCAAGTCTATGTTGGAAAGATAAGATAGGATTCACTGGTTGTTTGAAGCTATCCTCGAACCTAACTAGGCTAGATTGACTAAAATCTGGAGAAGCCTGGAGACTGAAATGCTGCTTCAAATGCATGACGCCTCTCCTACACAGTCTCTGTAATCAACCCCAGCTAAACCACCCCCAAAAGTCGCCGATTCGCCTACCAAAGTCCGCTTTCCTTCTCCTAAGTCCGCATTGTGTGGATCACCTTCCGACAATTCTTACCATCGACTTCTTCTTACTCAGCAAATATGACAGTGATGCTCCGAACTCCGCATCCTCCGGACTCGTCGGCGCCCAGTCTGGCCGATCGCCCGAGCGACCCGAAGAATATCTTTGTTCATGCCCCCGACGAGCCGTAGATGTCCTTATCTGAGTAGATCGATACGACTTTCGACATGACACAGGAAACAACGGCTTCGGCTGCACGCCGCGATGTACCCCCCGACGAGCGACGACCCGATGCGGGATACGGGTCTTTTCCATCGACGGACCGCGATATACCTAAACCTGCGAAACAGAGCACGAGAGCGCTTGCTCCCGACTTGCTGCGAGGCTTCCTTATGCTCACCATGGCTCTCGACCACATGGCACTCGCCTTGAATACCTGGCAGCACGGTACCGGACGGGAGACGGAGATGGATGGTGTTGTGATCAAGGAGTGGAATAGACCTGTCGCATACGTCGTTCGAACCCTTACCCATCTATGCGCTTCGGGATTTACAATGCTTCTCGGTGTTGGAGTCGTCTATCTCGGTCGATCACGTACAAGACTGGGCTGGTCGTCGCTGCGCATCGCAAAGTACTTTGCCGTCCGGACGGCTGTGCTTACCCTCATCGGCGTATTACTCGGGTTGGCGGTCTCTGGGGGAAGAGTCTGGTTTATGAACTTTGTCTTGTTCTCGTTGGCCATCGATTATTTCCTCGCCGGGATGCTGTGGCTTGTGATCGACACTACGGAACCGTTGCTCGCGCGGGCCGTTACGCGCGTGTTTCCGGACAAGGTTTCAGAGGAAGATGAGGTTGATGAGCCTCTTCTCCGTCGTGAGAGAGCACAAGACGGCTCCGAGTTTGGTGTACTAGTGTCGTGGCACGTTCACAATGCTCTTCTTGCTGTTCTGGGCTTGGTTACTATCTGGTGGAACATCTGGCTTTCTCCAACAAACGGACACTGCGACATAAGGGACCACGCGTCAGACGTGATGCAGATGCAGCCACTCTCTGTGGCTGCGAGCGAAGGACCAGACGGCCCCGCCGTGTCTCACAATCCTCTTCTTGGCATCTGGTTCTGGATCACGCAGACGGAGCGCGTCATGTCCGTCTTCCCCCCCATGGCATGGGTTTCGTTTGCAGTGTTGGGCTTGCTGTACGGACGCATCGATGTGACGAGGACGTGGAACTCGAGCGTCGCTGCAATCTGCAATCTTGCTGCAGGCTTGGGTTTCTTGGTCTTGTTTGTGCTCACGAGGGTGTTGCGCTTTGGAAACCTCTCTGAAGGTTGTTTGCAGACGCCTGAGCATGACAAGTATCCCGATCGTAACCCGTATCTTGCCTCGGCGCAGTCTTTCTTTTACATCATCAAGTATCCCCCGGATGTGGCTTTCTGGGCGTTTACTCTTGCCGGCAACTTCTTCCTACTGGCTTTCTTTGGTGGAATTCCTACAAGCGTGGCCAAGCGCTTCACATTGCTACTCGACTTTGGCAGAGCTGCTCTGTTCTTTTACATCACCCACCTATTTTTCATCTTTATCGTTGGACCCCTCATGGTCGCCTTGTTCGGTCATGATACAGGTATCCCGACGCAGATGGACCCTGGTTCCACGAGGGGCATTGATAATGCGTTTGCGTACTTTGCCATCTGGGCGTTTGCCATGCTTGTCATGTGGCCTGCGGTGAGGTGGTACGGCAGGTTTAAGAGTAGTAAACCCGTAGACTCCATTTGGAGATTCTTTTAGTTACAGCTGGACTGTTGCATGTTTGTCGTCACACACACGTTTTCTTTTTTGTTTGATAGAGTACAAAAGTAGATTCAGCATCTTGCATCACTTTTTCCCCTTGCTTTTTCCAACCCTTTGACAGAGCAGCATGTCTGCATCCGTGGGCCCATCTCTTGGCCAATGTCTGTTCATCACGTCCGAGAAAGGCTCGGCAACCAACCTCCAAACCCACCCTGTCTTACCCTCCAGCTTCTGGTCTCATGTGTGCCACTCTATGCAGTTTGATCGAGTAGACAAATGAGATTCAGCGTCATGCACCACGGTTGCATATGTATCTTCATCTCCGTGTCAGGCTCGGCAACCAGCCTCCCAATCCACCCTGTCCTCCCTTCTTGCGCCTACTCTCATGTTTGCCACCGTATACAACCACAGCCCCCTCCCCCCCCAGCCTCTTCTCAGACGCGCTGCGGGCAGCTTGTCTTCCTCCAGGCCTTGACACGCGAAACGGTCGCTCGCGGTACGTCGCCCTGTGAGATGACGTGATTGTGTTCTCTACACTTTTGAGACCCTGACCGAAATGCTTGAGGCTGTAGAGTGACTTGACGAGATCATTGATACCCTTCCGGGTCAGCTGTTGGTCTGAGGCTCTGTGGGTGTTTTTCTGGTAGGCTTCGACGAGATCGAGGTGTGCTTGTCGATCTCTGCGAAGATTCTCGAGTGTTTCCTTGTTCTTGTCAACGGGAAACCCCAATTGCCTTCCAGACTCAACCTTGCTCTCCTCGTCGTGGATCAGCATGTCGAGGTATTCAACTGTCGAGTCGTTGATGGGTGTCATGGCATTCTTGGAAAGGAACACAAAGAACAGCGCCCTCGCCTCCTGCATTTTATGCAGTTCATACCGGTACTCGAAGATGCGTTTTTCTAAATTTATGCTTGCTGCTTCCCGAAGCTTTAGGTCGCTGGCGTTGATTTCGAGAAGACGTCCGATCTCCTCGTCCTTGATCCTGATTGTGACCTCTTCCGCCTCGTAGAGGATGTGCATGTGCAACTGCCAACGATGTCGGCAGCCGGAGGCATTGCATATGTCTCTTTTGCCTCTATCAAAGGCGCGACATTTCTTGAGGGCTGGATCGGCGAGGGTCTCTTGTCGGACGTTGGGGAGTGTACAGTCTGCATGACACTGTCTCTTGGACACTATGATCTTGTCCCCGTTGTTGCTTATTCTGACTTTGGAGCAAGATTTCGCCGTACAGATGGTTCGTGGCTTGGCGAGCTTTTTGGCGGTCCAACTAGGGATCTCGGGGTGCAGCTTCTCGCGGAGTTCTTCTCCCTTGAGTCTTCTGTCTGTGAGATCCTCCTTGCTTTTCTCCAGAATGACAATGCCTTCCGCGATGCAACGCGAGATTTCCGACATGGGCTTCATGAGCTGTTCCACTTGCCGGCGGGCCCCGTTCATGCTCAGCATGCTGTTGACGTCGTGTGGAGTTCTTGACTCGAGGTACTGAACGAGTCTTTGCGTCTCGTTCTTGGAGTGCTCCCAGCTGTTGCGCATGCCCTCCTCGTTTGGCAGTGTGATACCTTGACTGTATGCCGCTAAATAGCGGAAGCTCTCCGAGTCGAAGCAGTAGGTAGTCGACGTAGTCAAGTTAAGGTGGAGATTATCGTGCTCCCCTAGAAATTTTTTCAAGGGCCCAAATACATCACCGGCTGTATATTCAGAGACACGGGTGTTTGTGAATCCGAAGACGACATTTGACACGGCGCTTAGATGAAGATGCGCAAGCAATTCTTTGATGCAGAATCTGAACATGACATTTAGTCGAGAGCTGTTGGATTTGAGCAGGATAAGTATGCCGTGGATGTCTTGATAGTTGCTCAGCATCTTCATCATGTCGGCTATGTTCTCATTGTCATGATTGGATCCACGCGTGTCCCCGATGCCCGGGGTGTCGAAAAGGCGATATCTCTTCGTGCCAACGGTTATAGCATACACGTTCGTCCGTTGGGTGGCTGATTCTCCTTCGACGCCGTCTGCTTCGTCCTGCCTGGGAGTGCCGACGCGGATGATCCTTTCCTGGATCTCTTGGTCCGGGTTATCTCTGTTCATGATCTGGGTTGAGAAGGAACAGGGGATGAGCAGCTTGAGCTTTTTGGCGGCTTTGGCTTCATCTAGGGTGTCATGTGTTAGGTAGTTGAGGAAGCCATTGATGAAGGTCGACTTCCCTACGCCTGTCTCGCCGAGGATCAAGATGTTGACAGAGTCGGGCTTGAGTTTTCGAAGCATGGTCGACAGATTATCCAACGGATATCGATCAAAGCCAGGCCCGTGAGACTCGCTATTGCACTTGAAGTCGTACGAGGCATGGGAATGATGGCCACAGTCACAGTAGATGTACTCGTCTGTTACGCCAAACTCGAGAGGTTCAGAACAATGGAAGCAGATCCATTCACACGGGGTGTTGCGGTCACAGCGTATTCCAGGGCAGGGGATCTTGACGAAGCGGCGATCCACGGGTCTCAAGTCGCCTTCTGTGTCGGAGCGATCTGCAGTCTTCGAGCGGTCTGGACCATAACGAGCAAAGCAGTACTCGAGAAGGGGATTGGGCTTTTCATCATCCTCGTAATCCTCATCATCTTCATTATCGTTGTTGTCTTGAGTATCTGGGAACTGCCAATCGGGGTTGCTGCCAGGAGGAAGATGGTGGATGTGAGGAAATGAAGGAGCCCCCAGGGTGCCTTGGGTGGCCTGAGAAACGTCTGGGGTAGGAGCGATTGGATATTCCCAGACCAATTCACTGACGAGTTCGCGCCCGCTCTGATGTTCTACCATGCGGGCGTCTTCCAGCTCCAGGCGACAGGAGGGGGCATCGCAGTCGACGACATACACAGGTTTGCCCTGGTTCGACTGTCTGAGTAGGCGCATCAAAGAATTGCATTGGTGGTCCCATATTATCTTCTGCTGGGTCGCGGCAGCGCTGAGAAGAAAGGCGTGGCACCCTGGGTCATTGTGGAGAGTCTTCATCTTCTCTAGAGGCGACTCGCCGTGGCCGATGTACACAGCACCAGCCGCGATAGCCTCGGCTAAGAGGCGAAGCTTCTCTGTTTCTTGACCGACAAAAGGAGACATGCGTCTGGGGGATCCGGCCTCCGCTTCGACGTTGCTGTATAGGTTGTGGAGATGCTGAGAGCCCATGGCGCCCATCCTGATGGACACCAACGTTGGGGCGAGTCTTTGTTGTAGCTGCGTCTTCCACTGGTTCAAAATACTGATTGAATGGTAAACATCCCGGATGTGCTCCTCCGACACATATGATCGCTTCTCCAACAAGCTCTTGTAATAGTTACCAAGCCTCTTCTTGCAGCTGGAGAATTCGTCAAAGAGACCCATGAACTCGGTAAAGTCGTCGATGGGCAATGGAATGGGAACGACATCGATTCTTTGAAAGCCAGGTATATGCCTGTCTAGCTTGTTGATAGGGAGCAGGGTGTACGAGAGCGGGTACCCTTTGCCATCGTTCGTCTTAGGCAACTCGCCTAGGCGGAAGCGAACGAAAGTGCGCATCGCATCAAGACCGGTCATCTCTAGGCCCTCTTTGGAAGCATCGGTGTATAGGTAGAAGGAGTATGGAAGCTCTAGTGGGCTGGTTTCATGAGAGCCAGATTCAGGATGTCCAGTGATGGACTGCGTTAAAGCTTCGAGCCGACTCAAGTCCCGAAAGAAGGCACGCTCAACTTGAGGCCCTGGGGAGTCTCCTGAAAACTCATGATTGATCACAAGCGTGTTTCGCATGCCCCAGGTGATGCCAGTCACCACATGTGTGCTGTCTCGAGTTTGCAGCGGCATCACGTCTATGTGCTCTCTCAGGCTGACTCTCAGGTCAAGCTCATCGACAACCGTGGAGAATGTATAATGGTAAGCGCCGTGAAGAGAACCCGGAGAGTCGAACTCGGCTTGAAGGTAATCCGACGATCCCTGGACCTTGATAGCGCCAGATATGATACTCGCTGCCGTGTCGTGGCTTACACCAAGAGGTCCAATTCGACTGCCATATTTCCCGCTTGCATTGTGAGTGATTTTGAAAGCGTTAATTTTGCGTTGGCTCGTCGCATGGAAGTGCTGCCCGCTGCGTAAGATGGAGGCGTCCAGAAATGAGTCGGATTTGGCATTGTAGAGCGTGCCAATGGGGACCAACTGGCTAAAAGCGCCCCGAACGAGGTCATTCATGACTAATAAGAAAGTTGATGGCTTTGAATGGAAAGGGGTAAGAAGATACTTGTTTGTGCTGTTCGTGGTGATTGTTGAAGAGTCTATACCAATGTTTACTGGCCTTATAGCCTCCTTGCCCAAAGAGGACCGACCTGGCTCGGAGCGTGCCTGGGCCTGCCCCTTGATGGTCACCACGAAGCAATTTCAGGAGGTTACTAGTTTGGTATGCTTGCATATATGTGGTGTCGCCCGAGTTGGAGGCTTGAAACCCCCTCAGATGCAGTGCTATCTGCTCCATTGCGCGAGGTTACACTTTCACTCTTGTTTGTCTCCGAGATACCGCCTTCCGCGCGGCAAAACCGATGTTGTTCAAGGCGAGGGGTAGTGGTGAGTTGACTACATAGGCGATTAATGTCTGAAAAGGCTTCTTGCAGTTGCCAGCAAGTCAACGGTTGTTGGGGCGTCCTAGAACAGACGTCTCGAGTCTACCAGAGATCCAAAGAAGGGCTGTGAAAGATTTCACTTGACCAAACAATGTCACAAAGAAGCAAAAAAATAGACAGGTACGGTAGCACTGAGGGAACGGTCTCTTCTGGACGACTCGAGTGGTCTCGTCCGGCTGACTCCATTCGATTCCTAGCAGTGTAGAGGCGCCCATTAAAATGCCCTCGCAAGCCCTTCCGTGATAGGTGCAACAAGCGACCAATCGCTCCCACCCGGATTTCCCCTAGCTTGAGCAATACGTTTGCCTACTTACCAAGTCTCTACCCGCAGATATGACCTCCATGGCATCAGACGAGGTCACGATCGAGTTGTGGGGCGAATTTCCCACTTGCTCGTTTAAGATAGACAGTAAGCCAGCGAGCGAAGTTTCAGGATACCTTGAACGTTTGTTTTCTTCCAAAGAAAGGCTAGACTATGCGACTTATGACCTGGAACCCGACCTGTTTCGCATGTTCCTTGGTTGGCTGCGAGTCCGCAACTTGCCACCGAATCCTCATTCAGATGCGTACCAGAAGGAACCTTGGCTTTCTCGCGCTGCAGAGGCGTGGGTATTGGCCAATGTGCTCGAATCACCAGAGTTCGGGCACTTTTGTTTGAGGGTATTCATAAAGAACTGTGCCCTTGCGCCTATCGGACCATGGAAGTATATCCAAGACATCACTCTACCTAACTCATCCATTCGACGGTTCAGCAACCACTGGATCGCCTTGAATGTCAGTATTATAAGCGGAGCGCCTAGCGAATTTGACGGCCTTGAAGCGGCAGGCCTTGCTGCTCAGGCCAACGGGCACATCGAGGATCCGCGACAATATCACTGCGCCCACTGGTACTCACCATGTGGCGATCGGGTTGATTCTATCTGTGAGCATAACCCCAAAGTCATGGAGGAGAAGAAACGCCCGAGAGCATCTACCCCGATTGTTCCCGCAGCTTCAGTACCGACTGCAGAGCGTGGCATTTCGCTTGAGGTACCGGGCTCTCGACGAGGATCTCAATCGACACGACCACTCTCATCTCGGGTGTCATCTTCAAGGCAGAATCGACATAGCAGGATATCCTACGAATCAAGGCCCGTGAGCCCTGCTTCTAGTGACTCGACTATCTCTCCTAGAAGAAGGTTTTGGCTTCGTTTCGCCTCCATTGTAAGAGTGACTCACTGTTAATTAGCAATGGCTGGTAGCTTACACGTCCCCAGTTGACACATGGCACTTTCCTGACGATAATACTGGCATTGTGTGCTGTGATTCTCCCAAACGAGAGTGACGGCGTCCGATCGGGCACGAGATTCTACAGCATCTTCTGTGTCTCGTGCGGCATTCTTTGCTCGTTGCTCCCCAAGCTTGGCATCCCAACTTACATGTTGCTTGCGCTTGGTGATGGTATAGCGCTGGCCATCAATACTAAGTCTTGCTGTGAGATCGCCGAATCTCCTATTTGTCATAAAATAAAGGCTTTGACGGTTTTTGTGTGGTTGGGTATCCCGGTTTCATGGTGGTTTAGAACAGCCTGGGGGACGAACGCGTTGATTAATTGGAGGAGACATTGAAGGACTGAGATACGTAGTGAACACGGCGGCTGATACAGTTTTTTTCTGCATTTTTATTTTCTCGAGGGATGATTGAGATCAACGATAAAGCAATATATAGTCGATGCTTTAGATGCCGGATTGTGATTATCGCCGTTATCTCGCGGAAACTTTCTCCTTTGGTCGGTGATGACAAACTGAGTGGGGAGGCTCTCTTCTCCCCGCACCTCTAGCAAGCACGCATCAATCAAGCAGTGAACCACTTGCCTGATAGCTCCAGTCATCCATCAACCATGTTAACCAGAAGCGAATCTGGATGGCAAAGAGACAGGAAACGGGCCAGCAAAGCGTGAGGCGACATGCCATGTGCCAAATTATATGCGCTGACAGCTATTTCGCTCAAGCTGCAAACGATGTCGAGATCAAAAGATCAAGTGCTCCGGCTCCGACCCCTGCGAGCCTTGTAGAAGGAGGGGGCATCCGTGTCAGTTTGGGGAGGAGTCAGAGAAGATTCTCATCTCGCGGAGGTAGGCCTGTAAGCTGTCATCTTGACTCCGGTGATATTGACGTAACGTAGATACCTAAGTGGCCTCCAAGCAAAGCTAGCTGCGTATGAGAAACAACTGAGCCAATCTGCCTCTCCAGATGAGAGTACTATACAAGTGGAGGAGTTGGAAACTCGTAAGTCGTCCCGGTCTTGATGAATTAGAGCACGGTTGATGGCTGACCAGACACAGTAACAGGTGAAAGCACGAAAGAGTCAGTCAGCCGCGAAAACACTGCTGCATGCACGAATTCTAATGCAATTGTATAGAATAATACCCTCCGAAACCATCGCAGAGTCTAGCAAAGCCGCCTATGGAACAGAAGCACCTCTCACGAATCCTCTTGCCTTGCGCACAGCAAACTGGGCTCCAGCTCGACATGGCAACATGCGTGGGTATCTTGAACTTTTGATATAGAACGCTGCTGACAAATTGAATGCAGTATTCATGGGCACTTCGTCCAACTGGGCTTTTGGCAGACGAGTGTTGACCATGGCGCATGAGACACTCACAGGAGAGCCACTTCCTATAGATAACCTCCTCTTCGATGGCCACGTCTACGACCTGGGTTGGGATGGCCTCAAAGAGAATTGTTCCCAAGAGGAATTTGACTTTTCAACTCTCCCGGCTCGGGAATTCGCCCTCTATCTCATCAACTCTGTTCAGTTTCGCTGCGGTACACTGTTCCAGCTATACGACGAGGACACGTTTATGAGACAGTTTGAACAGTTTCACGGAAACTCTGATGAGAACGAGCCCATTTCTACACTGTGGTATGTCCATTATCTGATCCTTTTGGCCTTTGGAAAGGCGTTTGTGGTGCAGATCAGCAAATCAGCGAGTCCTCCCGGATCTGAGCTATTCGTTCAGGCGATGAAGATGATGCCGGATCTTGTTCTCTTGGATTGCTGCCCGATCGAAAAGATACAGGTGCTTTGCTCCATCGCATTGTATCTGCAGTGTATCTTTTGCCGTCCAGCTGCACACAATGTTGTAAGTGATGTCTGCACACATATTGAAGTGTTGCGCTAACATTTTCAAGATTAGCCAGGCTATCAGCATGGCGCTGCAGACGGGAATACATACCGAGATGAAGAGCCAATATCTTGACGAGAAATACGTTCAGAGATGTAGGCTTGTCTGGTCTACCCTTTACATCCTAGAGAGAAACATGGCATCTCTTCTCGGAGTGCCATTGTTAATTGCAGAGGAGTATATCAGCACGCCGTATCCCGTTTGTCCTCGGAATAAACAGAGAACAAACACTCTGGAGATACAGATCAAAATCTCGAAAATCCTCTCCAAGATCCACCTGAGTATGTGCGTCAACTTGCTTTGCGTTCTCTGCTAACATGTAAAAGGCGTTTATGGAACCGAAGGTCAGCTTGATAGTCGATATCTGGACGCGACAAGATCTGTTCTGAGGAGTTTCTCTGAGGTCGCTGATCAACTCAATAACTCGTTCGCTATTGGAATGAATGAAAACGCATCTGGGATCTCGCGTATCTCGGCTCACCTTCATCTCCAGTATCACCAGGTGAGTAGTTAGTCCGATGCTCCAGGATATTGTCGATATGCATGCTAACAAGGGCTCATGTGTAGTGCGTCGTATTAACAACAAGACCATTGCTCTACACTTTCCTACAATCAAGACTCGGCCAGGCGGATGCTTCATTGCTGGATCGGTTAAAATCGGAGAGCGTCAGGCGCCTCGTTCAGATATGTTTGGAGTCTTCATATCGAATCATCAAGATACTATCAGTACTCCTGGGGCAAGGACTTTTAGGTGTGTGCTCTTATAACAGAGGATATTCTTGGAACTAACCTTTCCGTAGAGAATTTCCTACCTTTCGACCTCGACGCAGCCTTCAGCTCAACAATTGCCATCATCATGGCGGCCACCATCGACGCATCGCTGGTAACAGACTACAACCACTGGATCCAAAAGGCTTACGCAGTTCTCGACGAGATAAGCTCAAGAGGGAACACCGTAGCCATGCACATTGGATCAGAGTTGAGACAGTTGGAGGATACCTTGGAGCACTTACGGATGAAGGAAGGTTGGATGACCATGTCGTTGGCTGTCAGTGGAAACCCCCTGGACACGACGCAAGATGCAGCAGATATTCCCATGCCCCCTCCAGAAGGCGCACTGGGAACTGGCTTCTTAGGGGAGTCGCCTATGAATTTTGGGTTGAGTCCTGGGCAGTTGCTTGAGCTTGCCAACTCTTTGGATATTGATAGCTTCCTCGTGTCCATGGGGAGTCCGGAAGATGCACGGTTATGAGACAAGATGGCTATGTTTAAGAGTGGTTGTAAATTTGTATCAATAGAATGTAAAAGAACTATAAAGCTCGGGAGAAGAGTATCAGGGTCAAGAGAAGGTGCTTGGGTAGCCTAATGGTCAGACTGGCGGCCACTAAAGGCCGTACTTCCAGGCATCGTCCTGACCGAAGAAGGACAGGAAGAAGTTTGGAGTCGAAGTCTGCACCGTAGACTCCGTCCTCAAACCAGGGACAGTCTCCGAAGTGCAGCCCTTCTTCTCAACCGCCTTCCCAGAGAGCCTATCCTTGACCCATCCCATCCACTTCATCTGACTAGCCTGAATGACAGGGAAATGATCCATGGCGTTATAGGTGACGTGCTCGATGCCATCCTTGAGTTTGGATTTCTGGATCAGGTTGCAAGTGTCATCAACGGCCGCCTTGACGCCTTCTTGGCGGACGACGCTGTCATTGGCTCCGTTCAGGACAAGAAGAGGGCCAGCAAATTGCTTGCGTCCAGCTTCGACCGCCTTGGCCCATTTCTTAGGGATATCGTCCTCGTACCACTTTGGCTTCGCCACTTCCTCTGGCTTAAGATCACCAAAGACCAAGGGGAGGAGGGGAAAGCAACCGTCAACCTTCGCCAAGACGTTGTGCCAGCGGTCGTAGGACTTGGGGGTCAATCCAGTGTAGTTGTACTCGGGATAAATCTTGCTGACGGAGTCGATGAGCGCAGTTTGGCCGAAAGTGACGGCTGCTACGATGCCGTTGTCATCAAAGTAGGCGAGATCGTCGATAATCCTGGTTACGGGGGCGATGGCCACTGTGCCTTGGTAACCCTTCAGGGGCTTCTTGGCTTGTCGTTCAGCGAATGCCCACTGCATGATTACGAGTCAATATTTGCGGTTCCAAGATATTCAGGCCACTTACAGCCGCACCGCCGCCCTGGGAATGTCCCATAGCAACAAAGGGCCCCTTGGGATCCAGCAAGTCAGAAAACGCCGACCGAGCCGCCGTAACAGCATTCGCAAGGTCATTGGCGTGAGCCGGAGCGGCTACCCAAGGATGAGGGATAGTGTCTCCATTAGGCAGCTCAGAGACTCCAAGACCAGCATAGTCGGGGGCGACGACGGCAATTCCCTGGAGTGCCAAAGCAAAGGGTGCCTGGAAGTGATACTGAAGGGCCCTATAGCTGCTCGGGGCGCATGGCTTGAAGGTGCCTGTGGTGCCGTGGGCCCAGGCTACCATGGGCATGGGCTGCTTCTTCGAGTTGGGGGTCGCAGAGTAGGGGCTGTAAGGCCACAGAACATAGGCAGAAGCCGGGACTATTTTGCCATGGATATCCTCGGTGGTGTAGATGACTCTAGACATGGTCAAACCACTGGGGACGACATAGTTGGTCAGGTCTGTGACCTCTTCGGCCTCAAGAACAACGCCAGGACCAAGATCGGCTGAGAACTTGGAAGGAGCCTTGTAAAATTCGAAAGTTGGGTCAGATTGCTGCTCCGAGATCCATTGAGCAGCGTTGAAAGTCGTGTTCTGGCATGTCTCGTCGCAGGTGGTTGAGTCAGGGAAGTGATTCTGTGCGATGACGCTGGAGGCAGCAACAGCTGCCAAGAGGGCGGCTTTCTTGAGAACTGGGAGAACCATGATGCTTTGGCTTTGAGGATGATGTTGGTGATGAGAGACTCTCTGCTTGATTTGCGACGAGGTCGATTTTTATAAGTTTCTATTCAACCCTACCATTCTCAGTATTCCAATTCCCATACGCAGATGATGCCATCCAGACATCCGTAAGATGCCATAGAGTTACATCCCAAAGAGAAATTCCAAATTCCTCAATAGATTTCTCATGATCCATCTCTAACCCCGAGATGCCCTCACATTTGGAATTCATGGAGTTGAGCGATGGTCCGAGCTGAATACGCCAGGATACGCCGATACGCTCCAACCGAACGAATACGCCAGGGGCTTATATACGCTCCCTTCTCCACCCCGACGTCGCATTCAAGTGCTTATGCCAAGTCGATTACTATGGAGACTTGCTGTTGGTAAAATTCAAGCTTGTTTTTGGGAGGATGAGAATACGCCGAAAAAGATCGGCTCGGGCCGTGAAGCCATACGCAGGTTCACACACCTCTCTGTGAGGCCCTGGATGGAAGACTTCTCGAAAGATAACATCGCGGGGGATAATATACAATCTTGGGAGCCATTGCTTTAGTACTATGCTATTTGATCGTTGGATCTAGCCCTAATACGGATGCCCACCGTTTAACTTCTGATTCCATCTAGGTCTCTCTAGAAGCTGGCACAGAATACCTCCGATATTGACACACAGTGAGGCCTAGGGTAGATTCAGCCTTGACTCAAGTTCGGCTTACAAAGTGAATAAAGCGATACTCCCTGGTTAATTATTTGGAATTCCTCTCGCGAATCAAGGCCTCCCCACAGCCCATGATGCGTTTCGTAAGCCCAAGCCTCACAGAGAAGCTTCTTCCTTACCGCAGATCCACAGCAATAATCTCCGGCGTATGCAACTCTGTTCAGGAGTGTATGCCACTCTAGGGCCGCGTAGGGCTGACCGAGGCTTAGTACCCCGGCCGGCGTATTGCGGGGGCTTGGCCTGGCGGGAACCACTCTAAGATGTTATTGGTGTCCAAAGACTGTTTCTAAGTGTTGATCTTCATTGTAGAGTAGCACGTCTGGAAGTATAAAGGCTGTTGATACCACCGTTAGGAAAGAATTTCTTCAACACAATCAACACTCTCAACTCACTCACCATCGCTTCCTCTACAAACCCAACACCTTTCAACCTTCAACTCAACTCCATCCCTCAAGATGCTTTCCAAGTCCATCATCGGTGCCATCCTGGCCTGGCCTGCTCTTGTGGCCGCCGCCCCTCACAACGTCGAGGAGCGCGCTACTCCTGAGCTCACCATTACACAGAAGCTGCGACTGGCTGATACGTGAGTCTTTGAAGCTTGCACGATAGAGACCTAAAGTGAAACTAATAGACTATAGCGAGATCGACCGATTCAAGCTTCTCCCCGATGACAAGGACTTTGTCTTTGACTTCAACAAGCAGGAGGGTCTTGCTGCTGGTGTCGCCAACGCTGTGACCTTCCCTGCCCTTGTTGGTACTGGCCAGACCTTTACCGTCGGCGAGTTTGAGCGTATGACACCTCAGCTACTTCCTACTAAGCATACCATTGACCATTTTTGATAGCTTGCTCCATGGCTGTTGTCCACATCCACCCCCGAGCTGCCGAACTCCAAGCTGTCATCTCCGGTCGCATCTACACCGAGATGGTCCCCGAGTCCGGCGTCACCGACGCCGAGGGCAACCAACGCGTCATCCGCAACGAGATCGGCGCCAAAATGATGACCGTCTTCTACCAGGGTTCCTTCCACACCCAGATGAACCCCGACTGCAAGCCTGCGGTTGTCGTCACCACCTTCTCATCTGAGGATATGGGTGCTAGCTTGATCCCCAACAACCTGTTTGCTCTCAAGAACGAGACTATTGCCAACAGCTTCGGACAAAGTATTGCTGGCGAGGATATTGACAAGGTTCGGGATGCTATCCCCAAGACTGTCACCTTCAAGGTTGAAGAGTGTCTCGCCAAGTGTGGCAAAACGAAGCGACAGGCTTAGATTGTCACACAGATTTCTCTAGCTCAGGATGGTCAAGCGACGTGGTGAATCAACTTCATCCGGGGCTTAATTCATGGGCTCGGTAGGAATGCGGCAGAGTTTCTTTTAGACTTCACTAGACATTTATTAGGGAATGATTCACAGTAGCAGATAGAGGGCAGAGTTGGGTAACATTAGGCTCTTGAATATACTACTCTTTACTGCTAGAAATATCTCGACTTCCTCAGCAATGATTGTTTGTGGTGAAGTAAAGCTGGCAAGGGTCAAACTAGACTACGGCACATTTTCCCGACAGTGGCTTGGCCATTACCCGAGATAAGGGAGTGGTGTAGGAGGCTCGGGTAGAGAGCCGAGTCCCCGCAACCCGGATCAGTATCCGATAATGCCTTTCCCATCCATCTTGTCCAAAGAGATCTTTACCATCTGTCAACTTTGAAGCCAACTGTTGAATGTCTCTACTTGCTTAATTCTACCCCATTACTTTCTAAAAATGACTGAAAAACAGGTTGTCGTCGTTGCTGGCTCGGGCAACATTGCCCAATACCTCGCAGAGGAGTTCGTCCGAGATGGGACACACGATGTCATTATCATATCTCGATCCGATCCAGATTTCTTCAGGAGTCTCGGTGTTCCCTTGAACAAGTTGGAAGAATACTCGAAAGATGCGGTCGTGTCGATCCTCGATAATGTCAACGCGACTGTTCTCGTCTCGACCTTGCACACTGACAACCCTACCGTTTTCAACTCTCTACATGAGACGCTACTTGAAGCCTGCAAAGACTCCAAGTCCTGCAAGCGTTTTCTTCCAAGCGAATTCTTGGGAAACCTCAGAGATTTTCCAACCTTGCCTCGTGGGATTCAACGAGCAAGACAGGCTTTTCGGAAGACGTTAGCAGCACAGTCTGACGTCAAATGGACACTGGTCAGCCAAGGTTGGCTGGCTGACTACTTTGTCCAGATTCCCGATCGATCGAGGAGTTATATGCGTCCATTTCCCGAAGGTTGGCCAATAGATCTCCAAGCAAAGACTGTTCGCGTCGTTGGTACTGGAGACGAGCCTGTTGGTTGGACTGCTGCGAGGGATGTTTCAAAGGCAGTTGTGAAACTGGTCTCTTGTGATGACTGGGACGATCATACATATGTTTTTGGTGAGCTTGGGACATGGAACCAAGCTATAGACAAGGTTGAGCGCTTCTGGGGTGTTGAGTTGAAGGTACGTCATCTGAAGCCCACACATGCTGGACAACTCTGCTAACGACAGAAAAGCGAAATTATGTTACCAAGGAGATGCTTGAAAAAGATCTCACCCGAGGAGTAGAGGATGCAGCATGGTATACAGCAACCATCGATGAGTGGTCAGGGTTTGGGGGAACGGCTGTGCCACGTGAAGAGGCCTTCAAGCACCGTGAGAAGTACTTCAAAGACGTTCACTTCCGAACGATTGAGGATCTTCTTGAAGACTCAAAGACTATGCAAATCATCTAAACTGTCACTTTAATCATGAGATTCTGGTTTCTCCCATTCATGATTATTATGTAAGCCTTCTCCTCGTCCGATAACCGCTCCGCCGGGATCACCATCCCTTTTGGGAACAGGCTAGTCTTGCCGACGAGAGTCACTACCTCTTGCTACGAGCTGGAAATGCACAATTCCATGAAACAGAAACGAGCTCTGCAAACATGCATGCGAGACCGGTCAAGAAGCCTCGGGGGTCTTATTCCTACGGTGGATGCGGTACGTGTCGCAAGAGGCATGTAAAATGCGATCAGGTTCGTCCTCATTGTCTCACTTGCAAGGCCATCGGGGTTGTCTGTGATGGTTTTGATGATTCGGGCCTGAGGTGGGTTACAAGCTCTGGAGAGTCGTCTGGAGGAAGGAAAGTCTCGATGAGGATGCCGAGGAGGCCTTTCTACCCGGGTGAGCTCACATTTATCTTCATTCGAGTATTCTACTAACACACAGTTTCAGAAATGTCTCAAGTCTCCATGAGCACAGAGTTGAGGTCAACTCTCTCAAACAAGACTATTGATGAGTCTTTATCAACCCTGGAGGCCAAGTCCAAAGATACTGGCACGCCCGATGAAGCAGTCACAATAGGCCCATTTGGTGTGTTTAGTGTTGAGAGTAGCACGGCGGCTTCAACTCCTCTTTCCGATATCACGATAAAGGACAATTCAGGAACTCAACTGAAACATTCAAATACTCCGGACAACGCAGCTGGCCCCAGTCCTCAACCCCTGTCAATCGCAGACCCCTTGCTTAACACGGACAATCTCCTCGACTGGGCCGATCTGTTTGACCTGGACTCGAGCCCATCATGGCTCCTCGCTGACTCTACTGTCGATATTGAAGCCCTAAGCTCAGTGCCAGACGCAGCTGCAATCCCCCCTTTCAACAACGATACGAGTTGGGAGGGCGTGCATCTGTCAAATATGAACATCGCCTCTCCCGCCCCGCCAAAACCCAAGACTCCAAGGATCGCCTTTTCAGAGCTAGTCACGGTTGAAGACGCTCAGATCCTGTTGAAGCATTTCAGCGACTGCATGATATCCCACATGTGGTCGCTACCCCTTGGCCAGAAATCGTCCATGGATATTCACATCGACGCGGCTGTGACGACGCTGGCCAGACTCACGTTTATCGCAATCCGGCCCGTCTCTCATGCCTCACTCTCTCACCTGTACGCTGTACTAGCGGCGTCATCAATGCACTTTGCAAATGGGAAAGGACCAGTCGATACAGAGCGCTGGCAACAGCTGGCTGAACGTCTTAACAAGGAGGCCCAAGAGACTTTGCGGTATTCTCTCCAACACGAGATTTCACCAAAAGCTGCCAAGTACAAGGATCTGCTGCTCTCAATGTCTTCTATTGTTTCATTCGCTGTGAGTTAGCATACAGACTTGCCGAATGTCTAGTTTGCTAATAGACACAAGATATTATTCGATAGACAGAAAGATGTCAAGACCTATCTTCTCGGGTCGGAAAAGCTTGTCAGGACCCTTGGTTTAGCCAAGAAGAAGATTTCTCGAAAGATTAGTTATCTTCACCACACGTACACCTGGTGTAAGATTGTAGGTGACAGCACATACGTCCTGCGGAGCTCAGACAACTCGGACCCGGTTGAGGACGTCTCTGAGAAAGATCAAGCGGCTTGGGAAGAAACACCGGGTGTATCCTCTCAGATTCCATACACTGATAATCGTCAATATTGTTACAACACGCGACTCGACGACTTTCTGGGACTTGAGCCTTTTCAGCAGGGCACAGACGTGGAAACGATGTACCCCATGGAGGGCGAATCACCATTGGACTACATTCCCTGTGAGGGAAGCCCAGGGAAATCAGACTCAACCTTTCGATTTCTCTATGGGGTATCCGAGACCTGGTTGAGTCTTGTCTCACAGACAACCCGCCTGGCAAACTACATAGAGAGAATCTCTCAATACAAAGAAAAGCCCGACACTGATTCTCTGGAGTCTATGGAGAGTCATAAGAAGCATCTCGAGAACCTAGTGTGGACATTCACGCACAACACCTCATCAGAGGTCGAGGGGTTGAACCACGCATCTGAGAGCACACCCCGAGCCCACCTCGTGAGGGCACTAAACTACGCCTTGATCATCTTCTTCTACCGTCGGGTCAAAGAAGTCAACCCTCGCATCCTCCAACAGCACGTCGACAACATCATCCAAGCGCTGAAGGAGTTTGACGCCGCCTGTGAGAGAGATGGTATAGAAGGCCCGGGTTCTCCGTGGCCTGCATTTCTGGCTGGCTGTGAAGCCATGGGTAGCTCTCAGAGGGAGTATCTTTCAGGTTGGCTTCAAAAGTCGTTTGACAAGACTGGTTTTACGAGGTTCAGGACAATCATTTCCTGCATGCATGAGGTGTGGAGGCGTCAGGAAGAGTCTCTAGAGACGGGGAAGCAGGATTGGACTTGGATTCATGTTTCAAAAGAGCAGAACTTGTATGTCATGTTGTGCTAAGACGTTGCATTCTTGGCAGAAACCCCAGGTTTGATGGCTTAGAGATCTCAACACTGGTCTGTCGAGGGTTTATCTGAACCATCATCTGAGTCGAGTGTAGGGGTGTTTCCGCTATGATCAGAATCTATTAGAGAACTCTGGGTCCCCAATACCCCAATCATGCCTCCCATGTCTCTTTCACAATCTTCCAGTATCTTTCCGGGTCAGTTCGCGCGTGAGAGACATGAGCACTATCGCCAAAATCAACCTGATGCAAGATTGAGTAGCCTTTGTCTCGGGCGTCCTTTGCATGGGCTTCAACGACCAAGTGCGGAACAAGAGGATCAGTGCGACTATAGGCGTATGACCGACATGTCTCGACTGTACGGGAACGGTCGTTGGCCCTATCTCCCCATATGGGAACCCAGTCCCGACCCCCGAGAATACGCATCCATATCCACATGACCGAACTAAGTAAATGCGCCAGAGGGAGGGAGACAAGGCGTTGAAGCGAACGACCTCGAGGGACACCGAACATGACGGCTGAGACAATGAACTGGTACTCATACCGACCGGGTGTTGAGTCGAGCACGGTGGCATGTAGTGGAAGTTGTCCTTGGTCCTTGTCATCCGGTGAAGCAGTTGCAGCATATACATCTTTCAGATTGTAGATCGTGCTCAGACCAGTATTTGAAAAGGCGTGGATAAGTAGGGATGGCTCTTTGTTTCCATCTGGAGTTGTTTCTGTGCCTAGCTCATTGCGAATTACCTCGACGGCTGGGATGAGTTCTTTTCGCGCTTCCGGGTGGAAAAACATGTGGCGAAGGAAGCATTTGAGGACAAGAATAGTCGAACCGGGGAATAGCTCCTGGTGTTTGGCGACATATTTGGAAATGTGGGTGTCTTGTGCAAAAGCCCACGACGCGAATATGATAAGCTTTGGGCCAGGTTTGGTGTCTGCCTTTGGGTCCGGGTTATACAGGAACACCGAAGGTGAGAGCTGTGTTCGTTGAATTTCCGCCATGATGAATCAGACCATTAACGATATGTAAGGGGTTCGGGAGTGAATAGAGTATAAATAAGCTTCAACAAGGTTAAAGGGAGTAAGCAGCTTTATAGACGTCAGCGTTCACTTCGCCGAAATGAGATAATCGCCGACGGGGATTAGGAAGTGAGCTTGCCTGCACGCTCACGTCTTGGCTGCCTCTGATCCTTCCCCAAGGGCCTGTCCAACGAGCTCAAGGTTGACCGTTTGAACCACAAATGTGGCAAAGCGGTTACCATGTAAGCACGCTGTGGGACTCACGGTGAAGTAACCCTTTTAAGCTCTAGTTCAAGCATAAGCTCAGCGCAATATGCTTCCGAGAGGAGGAGGACAGAAGGTAGCCGTCTCAGCAAAGCTGACAGGTGACAGGGGTTGAGGTGGACCCTGGCCCCTTGATCGATCAGGATCTCGCACTCGCTTAACCCTATCAGTGCCAGGGACACGAGTTGACGCCATAACAGTTGTGTTTTTCTTCGGCTATTCACGAAGGAAGGAGAGGCAGCATATCACATCCACTACGCTAAAGCAATTCTCTTTATTCTCTACGCTAGCATATGAAACTGTATTGTGTTTTGAGAATTAGTTTCTTCGCCACCATGCCCGATGTCCTCTTCTTAGTTAGAGAGTTGGAATCAACAATAGAAAACAGCTCAACTAGCCCCTCTTCCATCCGGATAAAAACCTCTCTAGTGGGCTCACCACAGTATCAAGCACCTCCCGCAGAAAACCGGAGTTATCCAGGTTGGCATCCACCGAAAACCCTCCTTCTACACAGAGTCGAATTGGTTCAGACAAGTCATCACCGTATCGTGCCTCGACTTTCGATTGCCATTCCATGGCAGTGCACTGGTGCGTCCAGTCGTTTGGCTGCCCGTTGTCGCAATTGTCGTTCCAAAACGGCTGCTGCTCCAGCGTTTCTTGGTAAATGAGCTCCAAAAGGATTACCCCTAAGGAAAATAGACTGGCCTCCGTATGGATGCGAGTGTCGTCTATCTTCTCTTTGAGGGTGAACGAGAGAGACTTGTGTCGTAGAAATGGCCTAGTACAAGTGCCGGAACCGTTCAACACGAACACCTCACGACGATCCCAACCTCTGGGAATCCAACAAGAAGTTCCAAGTCCGAGAATAGTTAGGGCGATGTCAAGTCCAACCTGGAGGCGATCTGGCAGCCGTGGTGTACTTCTGTAAAAGGCCTCTAGGTCCTCAACTTCCAGATTTGCAGAGTTCGACTTGTCCCGAGGCTTCAGGGAGAAGATGATGGCGTCTTGTTCAGCCTTGAGATACTGTCGTTCCGTCCAGGTAGGGTTGCTTTTGAGAAACAGGCACGTGTCGTGTATCCAGTCCTGCGAACGACTCGATGAAGCCGAGGAAGCTCTTGGGTGGGCATGAGAGAAGCGAACCGACTTGGTCTTTGATTTGAATGAGCTGTTTGGGACAGTGGTGTCAGCGCCTATCATGCGAGTACTTTGTCAGGGGAGCGTCTCCTACCTCGTTCGTTGGACCGAAGGCTGTAACACTTGAGGGTCGGCTTTTGTTAACTTCTCCTGCTCTCGCCTTCGCCAGAATTTTAAATCACCAGACACGCCCGGTCTGACTATTGTCGAGGTCGCAGTAATAAGAGAGGACGCAAGTCCTGGTCGTCGGGCGCTTTTCTCGAAAGCGGTGGGTGTGAGCTCCTGACGTGCTTGCACCCTCAAATCCGCCATTTGATCCAGAATAGTTATGCTACCACTGCTTGAGGCCGCCTCAGTAGGTTCGAGGTCTTCTTCCGCCATGAACTGAACTTTCATCTGCTTCATCGAGGTTCCTCTCTCAAGCAACAAGTTCAGACACGGATCCATCAAAGCAGCTTCCGAGGACTTCCAGTCATGTCCAACGCCGCAGTGGTGAGTACAACGACAGTTCCACTCATTGAGTAACGCAGAAGAGAGTTTCTTGGCTTCGGATTGAAGTCGTCGGAGTGTGTTAGCTCTGTACCGTTCGGTTTTGCTCGGAGGCGACACATCCCAAGAGGCCGCGGACCTCGCAACTTCGGCGTTGATATGGGAGTCTTTGGCCAAGAACTTGTAAAGGCTCTCATTGATCCGCACGGTATTTTCAAGGAGCTGTTGTCTCTTGGGAGAGAAGCTTTGCTTAAGTCTCAAGATCTCATAATCAACCGTGGTGGTCTTCGGAAAATTCACCTATCATAACTGAGGTTAGCTTTCAAACTCGTTTTGCGGTGTAGCCATATTGGCGCTGTGTAAGAAGGTTACTAGCCCGCAGAAACCTTGTGGACCATTGGGAAGTATAAATATAGAAAGTTTCCAAGCGAATCAAAGGCGATGGACCAGAGGCTATCAATTAAAGAACCAAATAGCCCGATAATGGCTCGCAGGGGCCGGTTATGACTGGAAGCGGAGGATTGCCCTTACCTTTCCATTCTTATCAATGGGCAACATGTCCCGTAGCTCATCCAGAGTCTCTCCCATTTCTTGTAGCTGTCTCAGAAACCACGACATGTACCGAGTCTTGATGCGACTCCTGAGCTTTGCCTGGATGTCTGGATCATGCCATAGCTTCGATCCAGAGTCCTCCTGTAGGCTGGCCTTTGCCTTGGGGTCGATGTCGATTGGTGTCAAGAGGAGTTCCAAGTTTTGAGAAAAGGCGATGGATTCATCCTCTATCGTCGAGATAAGAGTCGTGAAGTCCCTCTTAAAGTGCCACCATCGCTCGGCGCCCTGGAAGTACCGTGAGAGCGGCTTGGCAGCCTCGATGAGAACCGGGAAGCCGCCGAGGACGATGCCAGCGATCTCAAACCCTGACATGTTGGCTATGAGGAGATTTAGGCTGCCATCAGTCTTGGAGGTTATGTTGAAGGCGAAAAGAGAGGCTCGGGTCAGCTGAACGAGTGTGAGAAGCTGAAAGCACGTATGGCTCAGCCCAGAGCCTTGTTACGAAAAACAGACACATGCATGGTACCCCTCACCAAACGCCAATCATTTGTCATAACCAGTCAGCTTGCGTTATTTACCGCCGTCAAAGCTGCATAAAGAAATGAAGAGGGGAAATCTGGTAACTATCACAGGTTCAAGCTATAGAGTGAGGTCTGTCAACATCTCAACTCAACATCGTTTCCTGAACGCCATGGAGTCAACAACCGATTGGTTCTATGTTTCGGCTCAAAATATTCGGCATGTAGAGGTATCTGCGATATCCACTATGGTACACCATTGCCAATGGTGTTTTTCGAACCTCTCATTCCAATTGGGAAACTCAACCAACTTTCAACATCATTTCTCTACCGTCGATGATTCACAGGGGCGCTTCTCTGTTTGGGCGAACAATATAGGGGCACTCAAAGACCCTAAATCCACGAGCTCCTTAGACTACCGTCTGCGCGACGGGATTCAGATGCGCAAGAATATCCTACAGGCCATGAAGGACATGAAAGAATCCGCGGAACGAGGTTGGTTTTCAAAATTTCTCAATGTAATTTTCACTAACAAATTCTCTGTAGCAAGCAGTATAGTAGCTGGCACTTATCCCAACCGCAATAATGAAACCAATGAAGCGTTCATGAACGCTTCCAAGGACGACTCATCCACGGGAGCCGCTCAAATTAATCCGCTTCTAGCCGGCACCCAGTCTTCAGTTAATGAGACGGTAACATCGGAACTCGACGAACTTCTGTCCAGTATCCAAGATTCGGTAGATCGACTGTTTCGGCTTTCTATGCTGATCCGTCGCAGTCGCCCTCAGGGGCGTTTGCCGACAGATACAAGAGCCCCGGAAGCAGACCCGACCATGGACATTCGACACGTCAAGGACAAGTTTCCCAAAGTGAAAGAGACCGAATGGTTAGCTGAGCGGATTGGGACCGCGATAGCTAAGCGAAGGGCATTCATCTATTATCGACAGCTACACCGCCAGCGTTTGGCAGAGCAAAGTCGAGACGTGGCGGAGGATGGCAGGGCCAGATCCAAAAGAGTACCATCCACGATCGCCACTACATACGACGAAGGCTCTATAGATATAGAGCAGCAGGTAGCTAAGCTCGGCAGGGTTAGCATCATCACTGGAGCCACATCCTTTGCAACAGCGCTCGGGGCCGACGACAATGGCGATCTTCGTATACCAGATCTAGCCGGGCTGAAATATCACGGCACTCAACTGAAATATGGCAGCGCCTTCGAATGTCCCTTCTGTCGCACTATACAGTTGGTCTCAACTGAACGGGAGTGGAGGTTTGTTCCCCCCTGCCCTGCTAGTACATGGCGACTGATGGAAATAGGAAGCACGTATTCACCGACCTTCAGCCCTACGTCTGCACCTTTGAGGACTGTTCTTCGAGCCCGTTCTCTAGCAGACACGAGTGGTTCAACCATGAACTCGAGGCTCATAGGAAACAGTGGCACTGCACGAAATGCCACAACAGCAAATTCACTTCTGAGTCCAACCTTCGTGATCACTTCGACTTGATGCATCCAGGATCTTTCACCGACGTCCAGTGGCCGTTGATACTAAGAACCTGCCAGCGACCCCTGAGAAACTTCGGGTCTTCTTCCTGTCCTCTCTGTTTCTCTTGGAGCCCGCCAGAGAGCAAAGCGTACAATGCCGACGAGTTTTGCCGTCATCTTGGGTCTCATCTTCAGCAACTCGCTCTAGCAGCGTTACCAATCACAATAGAAGGTTTAGTCATTCTTGACGATGGCGACCATGGCGACCATGACGACAAGGACGCAGTATCGGACCCCACAGACGATAAAGAAGATACAGAAGAAAACCCTGGTTCCGATGCCCCAGCTTTGTTTATAGAGCTACAAGTACTCTCTGTTGGGGTCCCCCGCGTGGAATTCGATCGAGAAACCCGCGTATACGTGTTCATAGTAGAGGCTTATTCCGAAGCGGAAGTCTGGGAGTTGAGGAGGCGATATGAGGACTTCTACGACCTGCAGGTCAACCTCCTGGCAGTTTTTCCTCGAGAGGCAGGCAACATGGGCGACGAGCGGACTCTCCCATTAATGACTGGTCCTGTCTCCCAGGTCACCAAGTCCATCTCCGAAGCCCGCCAGGTCAGTCTGGACAAATACCTCCGTAGTTTGATCCAACAGCCAGAGTACATTTCTCGCTCGAGCATTGTGGCAAGGTTCTTTGCACCGCGGGAGAGTGACGGAATTGTCCAGTACAGACCAATTTGATCGCTCGGGTACAGCCCAGGAAGACATATCCACAGTCACGGGGAAAGGAGAAGATCAAACGAGTGCTACTCGTGGGTAACAGTACTGGGTATTCTTGTTATTATAGGTATCTAATGGCCCATTCAAGTCATTCTGTCCTGATTCATTTCAAACAATAGCGCCGTGGTTCTCATCAATCCTTGTACGTAAACACCGAAAACATGCCCAGCGAGAGGGCCTGCAGCCGCCGCAGCCATGCCAGGAAGCTGTGCAGCCAGCAGCTTGATATCTCATCCCGCAGGCTCTGCACCAGCTCCTCGAGGCCGGCGGCCCTCTTCTGCAGGGCCATGCCGCCTTGCCTCTCCTCCTCGAGCTCTTGCTTCAGCGCTTCGAGCTCCTCCCTCAGTGAATTTGCCTCCTCCCTCGTCTGGTCGAGCTCCTCCTTGAGGGTGGCGTTTTCCTGGTCGAGTTTGTCTTGGGTTGATAGGAACTGCTGGCCCTTGACCTGCAGCGACTTGTTGGACCGCCTCAGCTCGGAAATCTCCTTGATGCCCTTGTGCTCATCAACTTGGGATGACCACCCTTGCTGGGCGAGCTGGTCTGCCAAGTCTTTATTCTTCCATGTCAGGAAACGGTTAACCCAGTCGAGCTTTGAGCGTAGAGCCTCAATCTCGGCGCGCTTATCGGCCAGATCAAAGCGTAGTAGGTGCCGATGGTGTTGGTTGGCTAGGTCTATGACGGACTCCCAGTCAGCGACGACATCTGGGGCGTCCTCTTCATGTTCGGTGCAGAGGCAGAGGCCGGCGAGCTGATCGAGAATGACACTGTTGGTGGCCTCTGGTCGTGAGCGGGCCATCTGGTTAAGCAGACGGAGGATCTTGGGCCGCTTCTCGCGGTGGGCAGTGTCACAGGCCGAGGAGACGGCGAGGCATGAGTAGCCATCACGGCCGGGCCTGCTCCCGCGGCCGATGCGCAGCAAGGCGGCCGGGTCCCAGTAGTCTTCGGACATTGCTCCACAACATGCCCGGGCTCACGTGGTAATTGTGAGTGAGTGAGCCGGTGCAGCACAGCGCAGCGGTCACAGACACAGCACACGGGCACGGGGAGAGGGGGTGACGAAAAAGTCGGCGAGGATTTTTTGCTGCATGCGAGAATTTAAAGAGGAACAAAGGTCGGATTAAAAATGGCTCAATGGGAGGAGTTTGCACTATGGGGCGGTCTGGAAGCCTCGATATCCCTGCGCTCCCTGCGCCGCGGGGCCAATGACGAGCCCCGCAGCTCACCGACTGTCAGTTAGCCGCCCTGAACAGGAATAGGACGGGACGCCGGGCAATTGGAAGGGTGCGTCTACTGCAGGACACGGTTTTGGAGGGAGGAGATCTGGTACGATGATGGGAATTGGGAGAGTTGGGACCGGAGCAAGTTGCAGTAGTTGCAGTAGTCAGGGCATTAACTGTACCAGACAAGAGATCCAAGGACCCGGCGATAGGTCTCCACGTGCTCAGCTCAGGTCAGACCCATTGTCAAGCGCAAAAACATCATGAACTATCAAGCGCCGGCTCAGGCACCTGAGACAAGCCTCACACCAACTGAAAAAAGGGCAGCTGACTTGAACTAGTGTCACCTCGGACGTTGTCACATCCAGTGTGTGTGCAAGGTGTTGCAATCACTTCATATCACATCAACTTTTTAAGCCAGCTGCAGAGAGAGAGATATCTTTATCTCATCCTCGTCATGTGACACGGACCAACAGCAACCACCAAGCTGATCATCTGTGAGGCCTGTACAGGTCATGCGATTCGCAAGGATACCCCGCAACAGCGACAAACACCTGATGGCGATGCTGATGCTGCCTCGCACAGCAGCAACCACATCCTCCCGCTCAGCTCAGCAGCTCAACTCAGCCCCCAAAGCATGATATAATTGTACATGCGCAGTCCTTGGTTCTATCGTCCCCGACCCGCCCCAGGACTGCCTATCTCTGGTGGATCAGGCAGACACGTCACACCCGACGACGCGCTGCAAACAACGTGTCCCTGCCCAAGCAGCAGCAGCGCTCTCGTGATGGAGCCCAGGATCACCATGCCCCCGGATTTGTTGTGCATCGCGTTATGCCTCATAAGGCTGCAATGTCGTCATTCCGTCCCGACGCCGGTTTGTTCTTTAAAGGCCCCTTGTTTGACGTTGAGAGCATCTTGGCTTTATGTAGGTAGATATATATCGTCCATTATCTTGCCCGATACAGATACGGGAAGGGCACCCTTCCAAGAATGCCCGGCAGGTTCTCTTCGCTGAGGCGATCAACGAGACCAAAAGGTCCCGTCTTGTCGTCGAGTTCGCGCAAACCGGCCACGCTCTTTAGCTCGTCCAAGTCTCGACCCTCTTCCTCCCATGGACAACCTTCTAGCGGGGGTTTGCTGAGACCTCCCACAGTGGGAGGAAGCTCGTCTCGAAGATCCAGGTCCCATGAGGCCAGTCGCCGACCCCGATATCCTCCAACGTCGAGTCCGAGAGATTCCTATTATGGCCGTCCCAAGAGAAAGGAAACTCGTTGGCGGTCCGTGTCGCCTCGCGCCCGACCACCTGCGCCTAGACCAACAGATCGCGTTCGACGTCGCATGAACCGAGACTCTGATATGTCCGCCGACGATGAAAGCAGACCTATCTCTCGTCGACCATCGCTAAGTCCTCCTCGTTATCGCGGCGACCGACCTCCCAGACAAGAACGCCCAAGGCCTCCAACTCTTGGGCACGAAGCACCACCATCCCCATGGCCACCGTCTCCGAGGGTGCCGACGAGCGCACGTCCCCCGATGAGATCATATCCAACAGATAGCTATAGGCCAGATGCCCAACGTCGACCGTCGTACGAAGCGCCGCGTTCACCAAGATATCCTCCCCGGGTACCGAGGCCATCGCCTCCTCCGGGTTATAGACCAGCACCCCATCTCGCTTCAGAGATGCTGCGTGGGAGGCCCAGGTCAAGAGATAGATCACCGCTGCCCCGCCATCATGATACCGGCCCCTCTGCCGATCGCGAAAGGAGGCATCCCCCTGCTGGCCCGGCTAAACCCCAGGCCCCTCCTGAAAGGCCAGCCAAAACTCAAGCTGCTCCCGAAAGGTTGGCCAAGCATCAGGGGTCCCATGAAAGGCCGCCCATCAGGCCTGCGGACAGACCGGCTCCCAGACCTGCGGCCGCATCTGCCGAGAAGCCTACTGGGAAGCCTACTGAGAAGCCCTCCGAGAAGACCCCCGAGAAACCCGCTGAGAAAACGGCACCAGACCAGCAAAAGAACAAGTCAAATGAGTTTCTTCAACATCTCCCAAAAGCGCTCGCAACGTATATTGGCGTCAAATCGTTGAATGAGCATGCCGACACCGCCAAAGAGTGGGCCGACTGGTTCATGAACATCCAAAAAGCCCCAGATGAATTGCGCGATCTCTCCAGCAAAGTGACTGTAGCCAAGGACGCGATCGACCAGATCCAGAACACTATTACCGCACGTCCCGATCTGCTGGAAGGCGACAGCGCCGATGCTCTTAGGCAACAGATCGAGTCGGCCATGAAGAATGCCAAGGTGGCCCTGGATAAGATGACCAAGCTTCTCCAGGACCTGAGCGACGATGGCCTAGAAGGGACGGTCCTGGAAGGTTTCCACAATTTTTATAGCTCGTATAGATACAAGAATGAGTGGGAGGACAAGATCAAGGAAGCCGATGCCGATCTTGAGAAGCAGTTGGGAACCCTCAACTCGCTCATGGTCAACATATACTCGTAAGTGTCATCCGGCGTGCTCACAGTCGCTCATACTGATGGGACCTAGACGTGCCCTGATGAAGCCAGCACCTCCAGGGATGAGCAATCCACCTCCACCGCCAGGGTCAAGGAAGCCCTCGACCTCTTCGGGGACAAGGCGGTCGTCTCATGAGCACAGCTCGTCGAGATCAAGGGCTGGATCAACTGGACTGGACCCTCCTCCTATGGGTCAATTTTACAGGCCTCCGAGCCCAAGCCCGACGCCTGTACCAGAGAACCCTGCGGAAGAAGCGGAAGAAGCGGAAGAAGCGGCTCCAGAAGCTGCAAGCTCCGAGCCTGCATCCAACGAGAACACAACCCCAACCGAGGGACATTCTGAAGAGAAACCGCCAGAAAGCAACACTGACAGCAAGCAAGCTTCGTCAACTCCGTCAACCGGAGTCCCGACCAAAGATGACGTCCAGGCCGATACTGATTCAACTCAGGCACCGAAATCCCCACCTAACGCTGCTGTACAGCAACCGAGCGAGCCGTCAAAGGACGAGCCCAAGAATGAAGAGCCTCCTCCACAGCCAAAGGTTACAAAGGTCAAGGTACCTAAACAGCGAGCTCCAGCAGACGATCCTGAAGATGTGCTTCTTGATGCCGCCTGGAATGGCGACATCGGCGCTTGCGGTGAAGCTCTTCGTATCGCATCGCCACTGACGCGTGACCTACAAGGTCTAACACCACTGCACCTCGCGGCGGAACGTGATCATCTTGCTATCGCGATGCTGCTACTCGATCACGGCGCCGACTGTAACGCCCGCGCCAACGGAGGTCGAACACCATTGCATCTCGCGGCGAGATTTGGCTCAGCGGCCATGGTCGAGTTTCTCGTAGATGACGGTCGCTCGGACCCCAATGCAAGGACGAATGACGGACGTACACCTCTACACTACGCAGCGAGTGCTGCAGTAGACGGAGACGACGAGAGAAGAGAAGTCGTCAGGATTCTTAGAGATTGGCGAGCAGACCCGACGATTGAGGATAACAAGGGCAGAACGCCTCGAGACGTCGCGCAGAAGCGAGACTATTGGGACGTCTCATCGACGCTGAGGAGAGCTGAGAAGAAGTGGGAAGAGGATCACAACCCAAATTGGCTTCAGCGACACGGATTCATGAAATAGAGGTTGAGATACTGTAGAGAAAAGCTTGCAGGAGCGTAGATATAACATGACTCGTTAATTGACCGGACTTTACTTACGTGGATCGTGAGACAATTGATAGTGTTGGCGATTCTCCATTCTCCCTTGCGGGCCAAAGGAGCCATTGACATTCACTTCACGTGGAGTGAGTGACCCCACTGATGTCACCTCACACTTATTACCCCTCCCCCTCCATCTCACGACATTCTTCTAATCTCTTCTGTGGTATCAAACTTCTTCTCAATCATGGCTACCAACGTGAGCGACGTGACTCAATTCTCTCACCTTACTCTCAACGAGGGCGTCAACGCCTTTGACGAGTCGACAGATGCCGCCAAGGCTATCTCCAAGGTCCTCGACTCGACTCTCAAGCAGCCCGGCGCGAGACGTGTTTACACTGGTGTTGAGATTGAGAATCCTTCTACTCTTTGGCTTTTTATTGATTGGGAGACTTTGGAGCATCACAATACCTATCGCAAGACTGCGTGAGTCTCTCTTTTTAAATGTCAGGGTAAAGTACTGACCATTTGCAGCGACCATGGCCCCATTCTTGAGTCTCTGGATCCTTACGTCAACTTCAACAAGTATCTCAGCAAGCACGTCACTGTGAACCCTCATCCCCCAGAAGACGTCCTTGACAAGGCCCGATCACCCGTCACTGAGGTCCTCCTCGCTTTCTTCCCACCAGACTACGATGTCGCAGCCCGCGCAACCGCAACACGTCGCCTTGAAGAATTCGCCGGTCAGGCACTCAAAACCTCACCAGACTGGCGCGGCATCAGCTACGGCTGGAGCGTCGAGAACGACGTGCCCGTCAAAGGTGATGAGGAAAAGACGGGTAGCATGCTAGTCGCCTTTATCGGATGGCCGAGTGTGGAGGCACATCAGAAGTTTAGAGAGACGCAGGATTTCAAGGATCATATTGGGTTGCTGAGGGAGATGCCGCAGTTGATCAAGTTGAGCGCTTTTCATGTTAGTTGCTGGAGTAAGGAGGGCGAGGCGGCGCCCAAGGCTGAGGAGGATAATCATGGGCATGGACATGGGTGTGGGGATGGGTGCTGCTGAGCGGTTTGTATTGATGAAGATGAATTGAGAAGCGATTTTAGCTGTGATTATTTTGTCTTGGGTGTACACATGGGTGCACTGGAATGTCTTATTGATGTGGCATGAGCTGCCGAGTTAGTGTTGGCGACCTTTGAGCCACTCACTCATCCGTGAGACTACTGACTCAGTTCCGCCAATACCAAGGCACCGTTCAACATCTAGAAGCCCAGAGCGCTCCCAGATCCATCCTAAAAGCAGAAGCCACCGGAAAAGTCTGCTCAATCCTCTCCAAAAGCTCAATGATGCAATCATGCTGCCACTGGTCCCAAGAACGCGCGCCAGCAACTCTCAAAGGAAACAAAACAAGCACGGAGGATATCTTGGAGTTGTCTAGAATCATGCCGCTGAGCACAAGAATGGTAGACACGTGTGTCTGAATCTCTTCTTCGCTCAGGTTTGGGACTGGGATGCTCATGGTTTGCCAGTGGACGATTTCGTAGTCGAATACGCCTGAGAGGTAGATGCTTGTTGCTGAGAAAAAGACTTTTGCTAGGGAGAGAAAGTCATCGTCTGCAGTTGTTTCGCCTTTAGGATTTGGCGATGGTGTTGATGCTCTACGGTGTAGTTGCCACAGAGCGAGGGCTTGTCTCAGACGAAATCCTTCCGCGGCGATGTCGTGGGCTTCATCAGGTATCCCATCAGGCTGGTTGTCTTGGAGTGAACATATGAGGTTGCTTGCTCTGAAAGTCCGAAGGGTCAGTTGATTGTGCGATTGAGAGAAATCCAGAAAATCTTACCGAACGCGTAGCGTTGAGCACAAAACGATGATATCTAGAAGGGCATCGAGGGGATGCGACTGGCCATGATCTTCCACGCCTTGCAACTTTGCCGAAAGTTCCTGCCACCCTGGATTTGCAAGAAATGTAGGCTCGTTAAATATGATGGCTCGGCAAACTTCGAATATCCTGATTTCTATAAAGAATCTCTTGCCCAGACCGGATTCAAAGGCGAGCGGGCCAGTGGCAACGAGGGCATTGGATGTACCGTGGACAAGATGCTGGACCCAACCTTGGCCTGTTGTATCACTCATGAGCCATAAAATATCAGCATGCGTCAAGAATAACGAGTCTTAAGCTCACCTCAAATAACCCCAGCAAATGAGTGGTCCATAGAATGCTGTGTCGGAGGTTGGGTAGAGTTGCGAATTGGTTGAGGGCACTCCGCAGCCCAGTCACGGATTTTGAATAGTGACTGACAGCAAACCTGTAGCTTTCTTGCGAGTCGATGCCTTCTGCTGATCTGGTTTTCGTTGCTTGCATAGCCCCAAGTGAGAGTACTGCATCTCGAAGATACTCCCCTGACGATGAGCGTTGTATCAACTCTACAATATCAGTAGGGAATATGTTTTTCCGAGTAAACTTGTTCCTCAACAGAAACGTATCAAAATAACGAAAGAAGTAAGACGTCCTGTCGGTTCGTGGGGTAATGACGAGCTGGGGTGCATGTCGGTAATCGGATTTGACCAAACCAACAGCCATCGCATGGGTTCCATGGTCAATCTTGATCCGAGCAACCTTGTTCAGCACCGGAGAAAAGTCACAGACTATCTGCCGCCGCTGACAGTTACTGCATGGAAGAGTTCCAGAACACTGTAGTAGCAACTATGATGAGACGGCCATCCAATGGATTTACATACGCAGGGGACTTACTTTCAGGTGGCTTGCTGAACATGCAAGACAACGAGACCGTTTCTTTCGTCGATCAAACGGACCTAGAGGCATTTCTGCAGGTGAATTCTCATGTAAAGATCAAGATTCCCAGTCTCTGTGACGGGGAGGTGAGTCCTGGGTTTAAACTCAAAATGGAATCGATTGAGCGAGAGTTGACGATACCTGATTAGGAATCGATTGCGCGACGCTAATGTAGCGTCGCGGTATTCATCCAATAGCATCACTGTGTCAGATCCGCTATCGTGGGGCGAGCCAGGCTTGGGCTTCAGCTTTTGTCAGCTTGAATTGTTGCTGTGGGACGCAATTCTATCAAGTCTTGTTCATGGGCGTTTTAGAGATGAGTTTTTGAATTGGCATCTTGTAGGATTTACGCAAGCTTCGCTCGATCTTAGCCTATTCCGGGGATTTAATGTTCTTCATTTCGTATGGATGACTCTGTTTCCACCCAACGCAGCCTCACTCACGATGCATCTCGTTGTATATAAGTTTGGTTCTCTGTCACCATCTGTCAATATCATCATCTCAAACACATTCTCTTGTCTCACTATCTCTCCTAAACAACTTTCAACATGTATCTCTTCGTTCTTCTACTCTCATTCCTCCACTTTGGAAATGCCCTTCTCCTTCCGAACCCGAGTGGCCCATACCCGGTCGCCCTTAAGATCAACACCATGACGGACAACCATCGCATTGACCCATACGCTCCGGACCATCAAAAGAGACGCATTCTCACCTCCATCTTCTGGCCCGTCGACACCAAGACCTGCTCGGCCAAGCGAGTTCCCTACATGCCCCCCGCCACAGCGGCTGCATACGGAGCTCAGGCTGCCCAGTTGGGTCTCTCCAATGGTACTTTCAGTGTCCTCGAGATGGAGGTGTGCAGTGTTTCAAAGACCTCTGCCTGTCACGGTAGCGGTCATAAGGAGACCAAGTTCCCACTCGCCGTCTTTTCTCCCGGATCTGGAAACTCTCGACTTCAGTACAGCGCCATGGCCAGGTCTCTTGCCAGCTATGGCTATGTCGTGGTTTTGGTGGATCATACCTACGATGCAGCTATTGTCGAGTTTCCTGATGGGACCATCATTGCTGGAGGCAACATCCCGGAGGACGAGACGAACCTCGAAAAGGCGACTCAGGTAAGACATCTTTTGTGGCAACGTTGAGCAGAGCTAATCAACTACAGGTTCGAGCTGCCGACATCTCTTTTGTTATTTCTCAAGTCGAGAAGTCTTCCTTCCAGAACAAGATCTTGAAGGGTCTGCCTGGAAAGGTCGATACTAAGAAGACTGTTGCCCTCGGCCACTCCCTAGGTGGCGCTAGCGCCGCAGCTGCCGTCCTCTCAGACTCGAGGATCAAGGGTGGCATGAACCTTGACGGACGTCTCTTCAACCCAGTTCTCAGCAAGGGACTGAACAAGCCCTTTATGCAGCTTGGCCGACCCAACCATCGCTCCGAGGACACTACTTGGGTCAATTTTTGGAACAAGCTCACAGGTCCCAAGGTTGAGCTTGCTATTGCTGGCACGATCCATGGATCTTACCTTGATACTGCTCTTGTTCTCAAGACGTTGGGTCTGCCCAAGGAAATCATGAAGCAGACGGTGCCTATTGTTGGAAGCGTGGATGGAGAGGTTTTGCAAAAGACCGTTTCCGAGCTTCTGTCTGCCTTCATTACCTACACTTTTGGTGGCAAGAAGGCTGCTCTGCTCAAGGCGGCTAAGGGAGCTGAGGGTGTGTCTATTGTCAAGAGCCAGCTATGATAGATACATCACAGTGAACTCATTCATTTTATAGATGGGGAAATGTGCTTAGAGCTCACTTCGAAAAGTGTTATTACCTATAGATTTCTTATGTAGATCTTACTATCAAATATCATTTTATAGCATCTGAAGGCCAACTACCTCACAGAAGCATTTTGTCACATAACCCGCCGCGGCTCCTCAAACAAGCCGGGTATCACAATCATGTCAAAGACTCGAGCTTCCAAGAGATTCTGGAACGTGGAGCATCTGGAAAGTTTTGTGCATTTTTGGCCTCTCAATCGACAGAATGAGTGGAGTTGAGGCCAATCCACTGGGATCATGCCAGCTCAGGAGTGGTTTTTGCAATGTGAGAGCTGTCAATTGAGAGGCTGGTATAGTTCTCAAGGCAACGGAAATCAACAAGAAGGCGAGGATTGCTGTGCGATCAATACTGGCTATTTCAGAAAAGTTATTTTTGCAACATGCCGGAACGTTGTATCGACTCCCGGTCGGCACCTGACCCAAAACCGGGCCAAAGCCGGCGGGTTAGGTCCCGGGCTTCCGGGTCCGGAGCAGCCGAGCCGAACCTTGGAAGTCAAGGGTAGGTAGGCAGGCACAGGTCGCGAATCGGGCAGCTGAACTGAGGATTGGCCGATGAACGGCCTCTCTCCGTTGTCGGGATAACTCTGTCAGGGGCAATTAATCCTTGAGTTATAGAGATCAGAACACATCTATGTTTTAGCAATCAAGGTTTTGAAGGAAGAGGCCGGCTTCGGGTTTGTGTGGAATGACCATAGCATGATCCAGACGCCTGGAACCGGGAGTAAAACTGCGGTCTGTGAGGTTGGATGCGAAAATCGGAGGCTGTGAAATGAAGTAAAAGTGGAAAATCAAGGCATTTCAACACCGCAAAATGAGATACACATTGAGGCTCTAGCAATTGCATGTACCTGAATTTCCCCTTGCAGGGACTTCACCCACAGAGTGGCGGCATTCGCAGGATCTTATCAGACCACAGAAGTCACGTGTTTCTTCTGAGTCATCCAGAATCACCCCGCCAAAATCTTTGACCCCTCCAAATTCTTGGCGGTCAGTTGGGGCACGACAGACCTACTTCTGGAGACAATTTCCACCCTACATCTTGCATCTGCTCTGCATAGACGGGTACGAGACACGAGAGACGAAGACGAACGAAGACGACGAACAAGAGACGCGATCCGAATACACCCATCTCCGACTATCCTCACATACTCCATCACTCATCACCCCCACCCAGACACCCCCGCCATCATGAGCTTCGACGCTGAGAGCGCGGCTCCAGTGCTCGCCGCCGCCGACTTCAAGACCATCGGTCCCTTGATCGCTGAGCTCGATAAGCACCTCACCCTCCGAACCTACCTCGGAGGTTACAGCCTGGGAGAGGCCGACGAGAAGGTCTGGACTGCCCTGCGAACCAACAAGGTCACCATTGGCCTCGTCCGCAAGGGCAGCTACGCCAACGTCACACGATGGTTCAAGTTCATCGAGGAGGCTCACCCCGAGCTCAAGGAGAAGCTCAACGAGGGTAAGGCCAAGTCGACCGAGAAGCGCGGGGGAGCCAACTACAACATTGGTCTCTCCAACATTGAGGATGGAGTCGTGACCCGATTCCCTCCTGAGCCCAGGTAGGTCTTGACCGGGTACAAATAGCGTGACCCTATACTAACGTTCTCGCAAGTGGTTTCCTTCACATCGGTCACGCCAAGGCTGCTCTCCTCAACGATTACTTTGCCAAGAGCGCCCCCGAGGGCAAGGGCAAGCTCCTCGTCCGATTCGATGATACAAACCCCTCCAAGGAGAAGCAGGAGTTTGAGGATGCTATCCTTCACGACTTGGAGCTGATGGACATCAAGTATGTCTCTGTCACTCACACTAGCGACTACTTCCAGGAGCTGTACGATATTGCCGAGAAGATGATCCTTGACGGTGGTGCCTACGCCGATGATACCGATCCCGAGGTGCAGAAGGCGGATCGCATGAACCGTCTCCCCAGCAAGCGACGTGACCGTCCTGCCGAGGAGTCTCTGGCCATGTTCCGCGAGATGAAGGCTGGTACTGATCTGGGCCGGAAACACTGCATTCGTGCTCGTATCGCCTTCGACTCGAGCAACGGCTCCATGCGAGACCCCGTTATCTACCGATTCCCCAACTTTAAGGATAAGGAGCCTGCTCCTCACCACCGCACTGGCTGGGACTGGAACATCTACCCTACCTACGACTTTGCCTGCCCCGTCGTCGACAGTCTCGAGGGCGTCACACACGCTCTGCGAACAACCGAGTACGCGGACCGTAACGAGCAGTACCACTGGTTCCTTGAGAACCTCAAGCTCCGCAAGGTTAACCTGTGGGAGTTTGCCCGTATCAACTTTATCCGCACATTCCTTTCCAAGCGAAAGCTCACCAAGGTGGTGGACACTGGCCGTGTCTCTGGCTGGGATGATCCCCGTCTGCCTACCGTCCGTGGTATCCTCCGTCGCGGTCTGACTGTTCCCGCCCTCCGTGAGTTCATGCTCAAGCAGGGCCCTAGCCGAAATGTTGTGACAATGGACTGGACAACCATCTGGGCCATCAACAAGAAGATGCTCGACGCTGTTGTTCCTCGATACATGGCGATTGAGAAGAAGGATGCTGTTGCTGTGACTGTGACTGGAGGCCCCGAGAAGTCGTACAAGGAGGAGAGACCCAAGCACGTCAAGAACCCCGAGGTGGGCACCAAGCAGGTGACGTTTGGTCCCAAGCTCATCATCGATCAAGCCGATGTTGCCTCGTTTGCCGACAACGAGGAGATTACCCTGATGAGCTGGGGCAACGCCATCGTGCGGGGACTGGACAAGTCTGCGACGCCGATCAAGGAGCTCAACCTCGAGCTGCACCTTGCTGGTGACTTCAAGACGACGGACAAGAAGGTGACGTGGTTGGCGTCGGACCCCGAGAACCTGGTGGAGGCAGAGCTCTGGGAGTTTGGCTACCTCATCACCAAGGACGTTCTGGAGAAGGACGACAACCTGGATGATTTCTTGGCGGAGAACACGGCGACCATGACGGAGGCTCTGGTCGATGCCAACATCAGTTCGCTCAAGGAGGGCGAGTTCCTCCAGTTGGAGCGCAAGGGTTTCTTCCGGGTGGACAAGGCTCTTGGCCAAGGACCCGAGGGCCGTGCGGTGCTGTTCAAGGTTCCCACAGGCGGTCAGAAGAACTAAAGCTGTGTGTACTTTTGTGTGAAAGACTAGTAGATACGAACAAAAAAGAGACAGGACGAGCCATGAATGCACATCACCATTTCAGCTTTTGCCAATCGTATGGTTTCTAAGGGTCACGCCGACTGCGCACATGATGATGATTGGTGATGATATTGATGTGGATAGCTTCCACTCTGGCTTGATGTCATGGTTTCGAGTTGTGCCGGATTGGGCATTGAGCTTGAGTTCAACTAATTTTGTGCAAGTTAGTCTTTCAGCTCACTTGGCCGAACAATGCCTGCAAGGGATGTCAGACACAAGCGGGACTGGTAAGAAACAAGGCCGTAAGTCTGAGATGAAAGGGTCAGGGAATGGAGACTGCATAAATTGTCATGCCATTGAGAGACATGCAGCTCGTCCAAGCAAGTATAGCATAAAATAATCACGAGATGAACAATTCCATTATCGATAGTGTCCGAGCTAGCGGGGGACATAAAACACGAGACTCAGAGAGGTGAGGTCACAGCCAATTCAGTCTCGTGTATTTTGTCCCTCGCCGAGCTATAGGCGATGGGAGCTATGACAGGGCCTAGCGATCAACACGAGGGGAGACGAACAGGGGGGACTCGATCCCCACTGGGCGGGTTCTAGAATAATCGGGCTCGAGGTGACGTTCCATTAGCATCTGTTCCCCTCGGAAAGTCAAGCACATGACGTAAATGCCTCTGCCCACTGGAACGATGCGGTCACGGGGAATTATTGTTCAAAGTAAGGTAAGGTCCCGTTTAAGCTTGCTAAGAATAGCATCAGCATCAGCCGCCTTCTTTGTCAGGGACCCGGCGGTCAAGTTTGTGTGTGGCGTATCTGGTCCATGAGAGTCGAGACTTGCTGCACTACGGCACGCTACTGAACGCCTGAACTTGACCTTGAGGGCGAAAAGGAAAAGCCCCTCGCAGTTGAGGGAGAGAAAAAAAGGAGTGATATGATGGTATTGCGGGACCTTTTGCATTCACGAGAATCTCTTGAGGGTAGAGATCAGCGGGATAATCCACCGACTCTGACGTTTGTTGAGCGGAAGAATCATGATGTCAAGGACGGAACGGAATAAATCCCCGCAAAAAGGATCATGAAGGGGTCCGAGGTTTGCGGGGGGTTCCCGACTTGGCAGACGGAGGTCCGGCATTCGCAACCCGATCGAGACGAGACATTGGGAATACGAGCAATCTATTCCATACGGGGCTCTCTCTCTCTCTACTGGGGTTAGAGCGGATATGCACACTGAGAGACTCACTCTTTCAGCGATGGTCCGGCGCGGCCGGCTGACTGATGGGGAATACCAGGGGATCGTCTGATGAATACGAGATACAGCTGCGTTTGCCGATCACCTCGTGTAGACAGACATGATGGGACCTGCGAGGCTGGGGCTCACGGCTGGGAACGGCCGATGATGAGAAGAACTTCAATAGGGATTATATGCATGCCGTTGAGTAGAGTCTGAAGCTATATAAACATGACATCCTCCCTCTCAACCAACACTCTCATCATCACCAACAATCACATCTTCTACACTCACAACTACCTCTCTCACACACACATAAACACAAAACAACAACAACCTTCAACATGAAGTTCTCCGCTGCTGTCCTCGCCATCGTCGCCGCCACCGGCGTCTCTGCCGCTCCCGCCGCGAGCGACTCAGTCTCCATGATGGCCGCCACTCCCCAGTGGACCATCCGCGACGCCAAGCGCTACTGCCGCGCCGACGACTCCATCTGCAACTGGAAGTTTGGCATCGACACCGGCAACGGCAAGGTCGTCGAGTGCCGCCACAACGTCAACGGCCCCAAGGCTTCCCAGAAGGCCTCCGCCGGCCCCTCGACCTGCGGCGACTTCACCGTCACCTCTGGCTGGAGCGGCCAGTTCGGTGCCGGCAACGGCTTCACCACTCTTTCCGTTGTCAGCAAGAGCAAGCGCCAGATCATCTGGCCCGCTTACACCGACAAGCAGCTCGCTGGTGCCAAGATTGTCAAGCCTGATCAGTCTTATGCTCCTGCTGCCCTCCCCAAATAGGCGCATCGCCCACTATGAACATCAAACTGCGCTGATGGGAGCTTAATCGACAAGGGTATACATTTGGAGGATCGTATGGGTATTCCCGAGGTGGCATGTTTGGGCATGACTTGTTTTGTATTCTACTGCGAAAGACTTTTGTATATATTAAGATCGGACTTAGAGGCCTTGATCTGGGCTAGCAAATACACTTGAATGAAGGAATATGTTTCCGAAATGGGTATTCAAGTGACCATTGATCGACGTGAACCCTGCTGCATATTCTTGGCGCAGTCATCTACATAGAAAGAATGCTACATATATAGCTCCAGGTATCAGTGACATGATCAGATGACCTTATGCTGAACAAAAGTGCCAATCTCGATCGAGATGAGGCCGTTCGTTACTTCATCAGCCAAGAGAGGAGTAGACATGCCTCCAGTATCCTGAGCATGGGTGTCGGCTGCCTTGTGTAATGTCGTCGGCTCATACACTGGCATCTTCAGCATTATTGACAAAGCTATGAGAGCTGTAGAAAAGCCAATGCCCAATTCCTATCCCAAGTATCTTTGGTCAGTTGTGCTAATAGTGTTCGTGACCCTTCGTCCCATTGGCGTCGTCCACTGCCGCACGAGGATGGCATGTTGTGATGATGGAGCCGTCCGCGAGGCTGATGCGATGCTGCAGATATAGAGTAGTCGTCGAAGGTAGAGCGATTGACACATCTAATGTGGGATGGTGTTACAGCTGGCGATGCCAAGGAAAATAAACCTTCCGTAGTGCTACCATCTACGGCCATCTGGATCCGTAGGCCGGGTCAGCAACTTCATTGTCCAACTGGCGATACCAACGACCTTACTTTCAACGTGGCCAACTTCATTTTACCAAAGGCGGTGTTGGCTTGTTTCCTTTGACTAGATGGAGAGCGAAAGAGCGCCGACTGGAACAGGTCTTGATGAACGTGGTCGAGATTGGCACGCTTAGTCCAGATACCTCAAAAGCTGGTTGCTTGCGCCTTGACATACCAACGCAGACATCTTCAATTGCATTCTGAAGTAAAGCGTCCTCATATTTGCCATCATTTCGTCCATGCTCTAGCGATTGTAGAAGGCTGACAGCCCATCAGAGATGCTGTTAGGCTTAGCAAAGTAGATTGTCCGTGGACGATACAACGAATGTCAGCAAGCTCGAGCTGTACCAATTCGGTAGGGAAGCCAGTGAATAGTCGGTAGCACACTTGTTCAAGTCGTATGACTGCGAGACGATGCAGTGAGGCGCACGCCGTTCTCGTTCCTGAGATCGTGGTTCGGTGAGCGTCGCCGTCGCAAGGCGCGATGGTTTCCTAGACTGTCTCTCGGAATAACGAGATACGCGACCGTTTAGTTGAGGTGAAGCCATAGAGCCATATCCCGCACACATCTTCAAGAGTGATATTGTCAGCGTGGGTTTAAGGTGTGGCCACTCGTTGAGCGCACTCGCAACATGGTCAACTGGGCACAGTCGCTGTCATTGGATACCAGCGTGACCGTCAGCGTGATGGCAATGGGTCATTTCGACTTGACTGCATCGTCGATACTAGGGTTTTTCTAACTCTGCTTCCCGTGCAGCGTGTAAATTAACAATGATGCAGTAGGCCTCCCAGTCCCCCGTTCGTTGCGTGTCACATGGTGACCATCCAGCTTAGCAATGCCTAGGTTTAGCAAGGCCATCTTAGTTACCTGTCTTTAAGTGTCATAAAAACACTGTAAAGGGTATATTTTGGCGAGACTCGTCGAACGGCTTCTCCAGCTCGCGTTGCCTCGAGTGAGCACACATTACGACGACGAGAGTTAGGGTCTGACAAGAATATAAGGCGACCAGAGCCGCACTACACCGACACGGCGCCTGCTGTCGTCTAGAAATAAATCACAAGGATGTTAGAAACAAGCTCCAGCTATGACTGCAAATTTCCCTCTTTGCCTCTTTCTTCACCTGCGACCAACGTGCAGTCCGTCGGGTTGTTTCTGTTTGCCCTGTGCAGTACATCATTTGCAGCAGAATGCAACTACCAGACACGAACCCTAAATATTCCCACCGCAGATCAGATCCGTGCGGCAATAAACTCTTCAGCATCGCTAGAGATTATTTGTAGCGGTACCTAGCGGGCGGGCGATGAGCAGCAGGTGAAAAACACACTTGAACACGGACGTATGTATGCGATTGAGCACAGAGTAGCTCATATGACGACGTCAACTAACACGCCTGTCGCCAGACTTGCTTTTTAGTGTGCAGAGAGCCAACAACTCGGTGCCCCTCAAGTACTGCATGGGGGCTTTCAAGGACATCATCTCTCAATGCATCGAGGGTGCCGGACTCTGGGGAGGCTTCTGGGGCCTTGATGGAGAAGTCTACAACATCAGCAACTCAACCTACCCTCACAACCCGCTTCTCCCTGAGGACGATGTCGGTCCCAGCAGCTTGGAGCCAAACATCAACCCTTGCAAATATCCCAAGTACCACTCAGCTGCGTTTATTGATAGCGGCGCAGCCCAATATCTGCAAGACTTTCTAGCTGCCAACGGTGATGGTACGTCATTTGTGCTTTCTGGTCTTCATGTCGTTTGCTGACTTGTCCGTGCTAGACGATTGGCTCATCGAAATGAAACGAAATACTACCAATGAACACGGCACGACCGAAGAGCCCAACGGTGGTGTCATCAAGAGCGCCAAGTGCAGCCCGTCCAAGGACTGTGTTGAGTTCACGCCTGCCGAATTCTACTACATCCGGCATGTCTCGGGTTTGATCAATCAGTTCTTCACCCGGGCGCATGAAAAGCTCCAAGACGAGACCATACTGAATATGCTCGCCATCGACGAGATCATTGCCGACTTCAAACCAAACCCAGCTCAGACCGTTGACCCTAATATCTTCAACACCATGGCCGGTGCTCTGGCCATGGCTGGAGCTGTCGCGGGAGCGGCACCGGGCCCTTCTGGGGTCATTCTTAATCTGTTCGGCGGCATCATGACAATTGTCGGGGCCAATGTCCCTGCTGCTGAGATGCTTGACATTGAGACGGTCCGCAGCCAAGCTTCAGTCCACCTCAGAACCATCTTTGACGAGGCGAGAAAGTCCATGACAAGTCTCCTCGCTCGCTTATTTGGAAATCGCGACGTCGAGTACTCGTTATCGGACCTCGTAGACGGCATGAAGAGCAGAGGGTTCCAACCCGTGGCTAATGACTGGGATCCCACCGCTGTCATTTTATCCATGCCCTGGATGGGCGAGTCCGAATCTGTGGACCTTACGGGCAGCTTGACCGAACGCGTGCGTCTAATGAACCAGGGACTCGTCGGAGTGACTCTCAAGGCCATGGGTTACCTAGTCATGATGATCAAAAACTACAGCGAGTCTCAATGCAGTGAGATAGAAGGATCCCAGTACATCGGCAATTACTGCTACGCTGTGTCCACGGGTTCTCGAGGCTTGAGTTACAAGTTCATGGGCGCTGAGGACACCAAGCTACTACGTGAGAAGTACGGCATTGACATGGTCGAGTTCTTCAAGAACATCCGTGAGTTCAGTACGCTTAGCGCTAATCATGATGTGAGCAGTCATACTGCGTATCCTGCGTGCTTCTTTAATCTAGATTTGGTCTTATACGTTAGTTGAGTTTTGTCTTATAATAATGATACCCCTTTGTCTCTTCACTACTTCCTTTCTCTTAAACCGAGGTGAGGCGCGCGTGGTCATGGTGAAGCCTATCAGCGACAAGTCCCGGGTCGCGTGTGTCCTGCCATGACAAGGGCGCAATCCAAGGCAGACAATTGGAGAAACTCCCGAACGATGTCTTGCTGGTTACTATGTCCGATTGAATGGTTAAATGGAGGGAAAATGTAGGCAAAGAGATCAAATGTGAGGAGGGGGGAATACCGGAAATGCCCCCGTAGGACAACAATCTCACCCACCATGTGCCTAATAGCTGCCAGCTCCGTAATCCCAATGCATCGCAAACAAACGCCAAGATAGGGAAACGTCTAAAAAGATCTCGATCTGTGTGCTATGAACGTGGAGTTCTTGCGCGTGAACTGGCTGTGAGCACGCACGACAGATCAGTGTCTCGCCCGTTGTTCGTTCAATTGGCGCCCGTGTACACGGCTCAGGAAGACTTTAGCAGACGGGATCGTATACCAGTCTATGGAATACAATTGAGTTTGAGACCAAGATACAAATAGGACAAGATACGAAGGCTTAAAACAATGACTGGCGGCTATTATCCCTGCGGTAACGGATGCGCCAAAGGCGTAAAATACGTCATCCCTACCCGGTACAGCAGCCCACCATCACGAGTTTTGAACCAAAACTCACATAAACAGGCTGTGCTCCATGGATTTTGTGGTGATCCGGATCAGGTAAATGCACCTTGGCAGTCGCAAAACTTGACAGATATCTGGGCCTCAATTTTTACAAAGTGCGCCGCAATCTGCAGTCACAGCGTGCGGCGCTTAAAGCGTTATAAGCCTTGTCGGTCTGTCGCGTGCTTTTCAAACATGAGGGCACAAATTGCGGCATGGGTGAGGTCTCGTTAAAATTGCAGTGAAGAGAGAGGAAAGAGGTAATTGATCAATGATGGCACAACTGGAAATAGCCTCAACTTGAACCACCAAACCTTCAATCTTCACGTGGGCACCCGGAACCGTCGGACAGCCTTCGGTACATGACACGCATCCGATACGCGGGAAAGGGAGTCCCCAACCCTTGAGACGGAGATGGCGCCAAGCAGTGGTTGACCGCCAAGACTCCCCTGGAGATGGTCAGTGGCTAGCACCCAAGCCACGCCAAGACCAAGCGCCTTGTTTTTCCTCCCTAAATTGCCCCTTGGAGAATGTCTATGACGAGGGGAGAAGAAATGATAGTTATTCTTGGCCTTTTCTCGGCTGAGACACAGAGACCATTCAACAGACACGCACGCAGAAGAGCAAAGATGGCGGTGATACATGACATGTTTCAGTGGACGGGCAGCAGAATAAGGTAATATTTAAGCATACCAGGGGCTGACACCCCGTGGTCGTGAATACGGCATCGTCGTTGGTTGTTGCGATGTTTTTTGTGGAGGTGACGGTAATTTGAGTGAGGCGCATTAAAGTTTAGCGGCAGCCTTTGCTCAGAGGATGCGGTAGTTATCTAGGGGGGAGACACGGGCGGGACATTGGTGTTACAGTGTGATTGTAGGGGGGTTTGAGGTACCCTTCAGGTAGAGGCTTGTTGTCCAGGGCTTGCGTGGCCCTTCATTCCATCCGGATCCAATTTTTACCCGCTGGCCAGGAAAGCTCTATTGCTCCTGTTGTCTGTCATCTGGGGAATTGATCTATCACGGCAGACACGGACGTTGCTGGACCTCTCCTTGGCCCTTTCGTATTCTTTTGAGGTCTTGGGCAGCTCTCACTTGAACACCTCTCCGTGTCCTCTTTGCTCGCCACTGCCGTCCGACAGTGCCCGACACTCCGTGCCCAGCTCTCTTTGTCTCTCGGCGCGTATTACCAACCCCTGCCCTGCTCATGACTCTCTTGGACACATTATGATAGGCCCCCCCTTGGCTGTGGATCCCAATCGAATGGATGCCACTTGTGTTCCTCCGGATTGCTCGGTCCCCGGTGTGGTCCGTCGTCGATCAAGGAAGAAAGCGGTCTCGGGTCTTGGATGACGGTGATGCGCAGTAGGGCACACCAAGAAGTCTTGAATCACCGCTGCTACTTTCTTGTCCGCTGCGTTCTGCGTCCTTGTTTTCAGGGGAAACCCCGTGTCCTATTACGTGGCTCTCCCTCACACCCGCCAAGACTCTTGGTTCTGCCCCTTGGCGCCGGTGACCATGACCCCATGGTGTCTTGGCGTGAGAAGCCGTCTTCAAACCTTTGTTTTTCTCACTTAGCCATCCCCAAGCATTTCACCATGCCAAGATGTTGCCAAGCGCCCTCACTGGCTCCCCCCCCCGTTGCACTGCCCCGATGCCCAGCGTCTTGGCTCTTACCGGCCGCTCATTTTCCCTTGATTGAAGCAGTGATGCGTGCTCGTTGAAAGGACCCCATGCCCCGTCCGTCCCGCCAGATCTGATCCTCCATCTTCCTGACCCTGCTCGTGCGTGTGACCTAGAGGCCTCTCTCTCTTCTGTGCATCTGCATTTCAACTCTTTGGTTCCCACATGAATCCTTCCGGCTTTTCCTGTTCCTGAAGTTTGGACCTTCTTTTCTAATAACCCCCGTCTCGTCTTTGGCGGGTCGGCATCTTCAATCTAGCCCTCAAGGTCGATCGCTCGCTGCATCCTTCACGACGTCGCTCATTTTCCCGTGACCTGTTCTTTTTCGTTCCGACTTTTTCGACTTCAGCGTTTGTTTATTTTTCCGATTTTCGCATCATGCTTTCCCTCAAGTCGGCGGCCCTTGTGGCCTTGTCGGGGGGTCTCTTCCAGGCGGTCGATGCCCAATACAAGATTGGCACAAAAGGTATGTTTTGTTTACAATGGCGACAAATTCACGCCTTTTGTAGACGACAAGCTAATTATCCCACAGCCGAAATTAAAGACACGGCAGCAAAACTCGCCTACGATCTCATGCTGCAATATGACGGAAACACGACTGGCATGATCCCCGGTATCTTGCCCGGACCGCCAACAGAGTTCAAGGGTGACTACTACTGGTGGGAGGGAGGCGCCATGATGGGAACATATATCGGTGTGTAGGCTCACATCAACATCGACGGAGCGACGACTAAGAAATGCGCAGACTACTGGAAGCTCACTGGCGACTCGAGCTACAACCACGTCATCATGGAAGGCATGCTGCACCAGACTGGTGACGGCCACGACTACATGCCCGAGAACCACACCGCTTCGCTCGGAAACGATGATCAAGGCTTCTGGGGCATGTCGGCTATGCTGGCTGCCGAGAACAAGTTCCCCAACCCACCCGAAGACAAGGCTCAATGGCTCGCTCTCGCGCAGGCCGTCTGGACGACGCAGGCCCACCCCAACCGACACGACGATGAGTGCAATGGAGGTTTGCGATGGCAGATTCCCTTCACCAATGCTGGCTACAACTACAAGAACAGTTAGTCATACTGAATGTCGGACATGTGCCGCTGCTGACTCGTCTTAGCGATTGCCAACGGATGCTTCTTCAACCTCGGAGCTCGACTTGCGCGATACACTGGTAACTCGACCTATGCGAAGTACGCCGAAGAGACTTGGGATTGGCTTTGGGCTGTTCAGTACATCGATCATGACGACTGGAGGGTGTATGATGGTGGACACGTCGAGAAGAACTGTACCGACATCAACAAGGCGACATTCTCGTACAACGCTGCTATTATGTTGCAGGGCGCGGCTTTCATGTACAACTACGTATGCTGACGGTATACCTGATGGCCACGACTATGGATGCTAACATTTGACAGACAAATGGCTCCGAAGTCTGGGAGACCCGCGTCAACAACCTCACCGACTCCCTCCTCAAGAACTTCTTCCCCAAGGGCATCGCATGGGAGGTCCCCTGCGAAGGCCGTAAGGGCGCCTGCTCGACCGACATGCTTTCCTTCAAGGGCTACGTCCACCGATGGCTCGCGGTCACCACCCAGATTGTCCCCCACCTCAAGGAAAAGATCCTCCCGGTCCTCCAAACCTCGACCGAAGCCGCCGTCAAGCAGTGCACGGGTGGAAAGTCAGGCCGAGCCTGTGGATTCTACTGGAGTGATGGAGAATTCGTCGACCCGGCTGTCGACGAGACGAGTGGTGCAGGAGAACAGATGAATGTGCTGGCGGCTGTATCGAGTCTACTGATTGGCGACGCTGAACCACCCGTGACGAACCGAACTGGTGGTATTTCCAAGGGAGACCCCGACGCGGGCAAGGAGTCACACGACATGCCGGAGCCGGATCCCATCACGCAGGCCGACAAGGCCGGAGCCGGTGTTCTCACGTTTTTGATCCTGAGCAGCGCGCTCGGGACGTTTGTTTGGATGTGCGCTTTCGACTGAGCGCGGCGTTGAATCTGTGTATACTTGGCGTGTTAATTTTTTACTGACGAAGGAGAATGGCGTTTGGTAGACAACTACTGGCATGAGACATGCCCTTGTTTCTTTGGTCTTTCTGGAGGAGTAGATATGGATGAGAGGGATGGATAGGATACCCGGGGCAGACCCTGAGGGTTACAAAATAAGAGATACATCCAACATGATCCCTTCATCTCATATTTGGGGCACTGATGTATACGGTCGTGGCGTTGAAGTGGGAGATGGCAGCCTGGCAATCTGGCTGATAGAGTTTCCAATATCTATCCCAATAGGCGTTTACTTCTATACATGGGCAGCGCTGCCTCTGATCCAAAGGGGCGCTTCTGATCGCTGTCTAAATACCTGTCAATTGACTTGGATGGCCACAACAAACATGGCTGTCAATAGCCTTCATCTCCTTCGCGCACGGCACATCAAAGGACCTTCCTTCTCTGAGATTCCAACACTGATGGTCGAAATAACCTGCGCCGGATCCTCCATCTCAAGATGATAGTTCTTGAACGTCGTCGCAACGAGCTTGAGCATGTTGGTCATGGCCATGTTCCGTCCAATACACATTCGATGACCCATACTAAATGGACTGAGGAAGCGTTCCACTCTCTCACCATCCTTGTTCAAGAACCTAGAGGGGTCAAACTTGTTGTGGTCGTTACCCCAGATGGAGGGGTTGTGGTGAACGACATGGTTCAGGCTGAATACAACGGTCTTGTAGCTCCTTGTTAGCTGATTGTTATGGAGTAGGGGGGGGGAACGTACTCCTTTTGGGATAACATGGCCCCCAATCTCGAGCCCTTCCCTGGCTGTCACCCTTCGTTCCAGTGGCATCGTAAAGACAGAGTTCATCCGGAAGTTCTCATTCAGGCAAGCCATCAAGTATGGCAGCTTTGTTTCAAGGCCCTCGATAGGTATAATGTCTGACTCGACGTTATTGAGAGTCGCATCGACCTCGTCCACGACTTTGGCATGAACAGCTGGATTTTGAAGAATGTGGGAAAAGAGAAGAGTGAGGGTTCCGGACGTCGTGTGGGAGCCAGCAACACTAAGACTGAGTTAGTATCAGAGCATAAAGACGACCTCCGACTACTTACATGAACGCGAATGCCTCTGTTTGGATGTCAAGCTCCGTCAGTCTGGCGCCTGTCTGCGGGTCCACGGCATTGATCAAACTGGTGATGAGATCCTTCCTAGCAGCACCCGTGTCTGCCATACGACTGTTGACGCAGTTGGCAGTCAGATTCTTGAGGTCTCGTCGCGCTGTGAGAAGCTGCTGTAACCAGGGAATTGGCGTCCAGGGAGAAATGGCTTTGATAAATGGCATCAAGTCAGGAATCATGCCTAGAAGACAAGAGAGGAAGATGTGGTCGTTGATGGGTGGCAGCTTCGAGGCATCTTTTTCAATCTGTGAGTTGAATTGGCAACGGAAGGCGAGATCTCCCAGAACGTCAAGGACGAAAAAGGCGATCAGTTCTTTGAGGTCGAAGGCTTGGCCGGTTTTGGAATACTCGTCGAGATTTCTGCGGAATTGCACAAGGTGCTCGTCAATGTATTGCTCCATCTCTTTGATAGACTGAAGAGAAAACGCATGTGCCATCTGCCGTCGCCGAATTGAGTGTACCTTGACAAGTTAGTGATTTGCCTGGGTCGGACAAGGCTATTTGACTCACCTCCTCATCTTGAGTTCCAAACAGGTTGGGGTTGAAGGAAGTGAAGCCATCGTAGAAAGGCGTCTTGGCCAGAGTTCGGCCGGCTTTATAGATCCTGGGTACAGCATCTCCTTGTCTGAAAGAGAGTTGGTTGGGGCCGATGCGAACAACGTCGCCATGCTTTTCATGCAACGCGATGAGAGTATCGGGGAGATGGAGGCTCCATAGGTGCTGGACTTTCCAGAGATTCGTAAATGATGCGAGGAAAGGGCCGGGGTATTTCGACAAGGGGTGAATGTTGCGGTGGTAGAAGACGTAGAGGACAGCTAATAGAGTTATCAAACCGGTGATCGACGCGAAAAGGTGCTCGGATGCGATTTCTACTAGCCCGTCAAAGTCCATGGTTGATGCGATTGGAGACGACACTAAATCGGTTTAGAGAACAGATACTATCGTCTCTGAAAGCTGAGTCTTATAAGCCAGGTTTGCTACAACCCCGAAGCCCGAAGAATTTGGCCTCGGAATGGTCACAAACGGAAGCGGAAGCGGAAAGGCTCCCTCGGGTGCATCTCCAGGCCATCATATGGTTACATGATGCGGAGTTCTTAGCCGTTCGGCATCGTTTTACGGATCGACAACTTGAAAGCATCAGTCCGTGCTAAACCGAGATGCCCTATCATCAGGGTGTTGAGTTTGATAATACCAACTTGGTAAAAAGATGGAGTTCAGAAGCTACGAGGTGTCACAGATAATACTGGGAGGACTTTGGCGAGCGTGGTGCGCTGTATCAGCCTCGAAAGATCAATGTAGTTGATCAAATAGAGAGTCCAGAAACTTGTCACACAGGTGGCTAAATGATACACAGAATGACCATAGTCTACACAGAGAGGTGATTATTACAACTCCTGATAGCTCGGTGCGTTTTCTGCAAGCTATTAATCCACACCCATTCGAGCATAAGCCAAGGTCAAACTGGCGAGTCAATAGTATGGCTATTATACAGGACTATTTGGATACAGACTGCTCAAGGAAATCAATTGCTTTTCGGAGAGACTCGACAGCAATCACATCATCCCCAGCTGAGGTCTCGACGTTGACATTACCAGCCCTTGCGTCGAAGCCGTGCTCCGCGTCCGGTGGGTATTCTGTCAAAACTGGTACCCCAGACACCTTGAGCTTCTCTTCCGCCTCGGTACTACAGTCGAGTGGCACAGCTGTGTCATTGATGCCATGAAGTAGCATGACGCGCGGGAGGCTACTCAAGTCGCCAAAGTGGAGTGGAAACAGACGCTTGTGTTCTTCTGGCATTGCCTTGACTCCCTCGGTGGCAATCTGGCGAGAAAGACCGGAAATTCCAGTCATATAGTCAGGAAACAATGCGTCAATGTGCAGTGCGGCAACAAGAGCGAGTCTCGGGTCAGTAGCCGGGTTGGTAACAGGATAAGCTGAAACTGGTTTCCTCTCGTCACCTTGGGCCTTCATGGGCCATGTTTCCAAAATAGGCCCAATCTCGACCAGCGGCCGCCCGAATATGTTCATCCCGGGAGTTGTATACCGAGGCCTAGCAGGATTAAGCATCCCATAGATAAGAAGTAAAGCACTAGGCTTCTTTAAAGCCGAGACGGCTGTGTTGAGAGCCAGATATGCTCCAGCGCTTGATCCAGCCAGCAAGATTGAACTAACAGGGCGGCCTAATATCTCCGGGAGCGAAGAGTAGACCCATTTGTATGCATCGGTGGCGTCTTCGACGGCGTCATGGGCAGTTGACTCGGGCATCAAGCGATAATCGGGGGTTACAAAGATCCATCCTCGCGAGGCGCAAACGTGTACGAGCCAGTATGGCAAAAACGCAAATCTGTCTCCAACAACCTAGAAAGGTTTCAGTATGACGGGGTGTGCTAAACAAGGTGAAAGCCCATAGAATGGGTAGAGCACGAGGAGATACTCACGAGAAAACCACCGTGGTAGTGAAGTAGGACTACAGCCGGAGATCCATCTGACTTTTCGGGGTACACGACGTCGAGGTTGATGGGCCCATCTGACTTTTCGGGGTACACGACGTCGAGGTTGATGGGCCCATCTGATGTGGATTTGAAAGGTACTGTCTGGGACGTGTACCCGGCGAATCCCTCGAGCGGAAAGCTTGAGGTGGACATGCTGATGTCAAGATGAAGCTTTGCAGAGGTCAAGGTACCGGCGATCAAAGGCAGTGGGCCAAAACAGTTTCAATCAAAAGAATAAGAGGAAATAGAATAAGGGCATAGGCATATTTACTGCAAGAGATCGAAGTGCTGACTTCCGAACGGAAACCTTGCTTCCTCGGCAGGTATAGCGCTAGTTCCGCTTCCGAGACGAGCGACCTCAGTGGGGACTACGTCGATCCGTCCCAGACTGCAAAGACCCAACTGCTCCCTGTCCCACCGGCCGAGGCAGGTGGAAGGTCAAAGAAGCCATTCAGCTGGTCGCGGACCATTGTGTCTCCCAAGGTATCAACCGGCATATCCATTGCATCAGCCTGCAGTGCTGGGAACAGCTCATCAAACAGCATAGCATCGGTATCAGGCGAGCAGTTCAAACTTTGTGCCTCTTCTCCTTGCCCATTGCTACTTGATGCTGTCGTGGCAGAGTAGCTAGATAGCTGCGCCCGAAGCCTCCGGAGGCCCTGGAGACGTTTCCAAAGAGCCATGAGTAGTGGTGACCGGTTACTCAGAATTCTTATCATATCGAGTGCAATGTCAAATTCCACTTTGACGTTGTCGCAAAACATGGAGCTTGCGTTGACAACCGCTAGTAATAGATTTCCAAAGGCAGTTAGCAAGAGATGCTTGAAGAAGAGAGGGTTGCGCTTGATGATGCCGGTGTTTTCGTTCAGGCCTGAAAGCATCTGCAGCGACTCCTTGGCAATAGCTGCAGCTTTGTGGGCATGCCTTTGGTGCTGGGCTATCCGTGTGGGGGATTGGAGGACTGGGCGATAGATCAGGTTGTAGAGATGGCTCTTGCGGAGGAATATCACCGCCTGAACATGTCGGATTTCCTGCCCGGGCTGTATAGATTCGAGTTTCATGTCTTCAGCTAGGTGCTGATACCATTGCCCTATTTGATAATCGAGATAGTCGAGTTCATCAAAGTTGATGGCACTCTCTTTCTCTCCTTGGCTGTTGAGGGCGTGCCACGTCCTGCCTGCCAACTTGGTCCAGTCGAGGAGAGCTGACGTCACTGCATCATGATCACCCTGTAGACTTGTCAGCATGGCGAATTATTGTATTTCGTCCCACGGAGAGTTGGCAAGCCATTCCATACCATGGTAAACAGCGTTGGATCGATATGACAATCTTGTATGTAGAACGGGATCCCCTGCCCAAGACTTGTCCTTCTTTCCAGCATGTACACACACCAAAATGTCTGTAGTGCCGTGGCTTGCTCTTCTGAGTTGGGGAGGGAGTTGATAGTCGCTCGGCGGTGTAAACCCATTTCGAGGCAGAGTCTTGCAGCAAAGCCAATGATGCGGCCTGTTCGTACTTCTTCGTCGAGATGATAGTAATAAAGGGCCTAGGAGCATCTGTTAGCATATGCACACTGCCAAAGTGTCTATGGGCTGCCCCCATACCATCAGGACTAGCAACTGTATGTTGTTGATGGAATTCGTGCTCCATAGGAGTCCTTCGATAGCTTCAGTGGCGCTTTGAAGGAGCCTCTGGGCTAGATCATTACGGCCACCGCTCTCTAGGGTTCGGCCAATGGCCAAAATGAGCTTTAGTTTGTTAGTCTTGTCATGAGACAAGCACTCTGCCAAAGCTCCTCGACTCCTCGTATCATGGACGCTGACACTCTGCATAACGTCAAAAACATTGTGGGCAACCTCTAGCATCTGCTCCTTGCTAACAACGGCATAGAGAGATCCGGTTTCCGAAAACCACTGCTTAATGTTGTTGATGGCGTCTTCGCGATTCATATCCCACATAGGGTCTTGGGCTAGGAGTTTCATGTATGGTCCATATTGCGCCAATTGGCATGGCACGTTTGAAGCACGGCTTGTACCATGAGTGGACTTATCCAATATCGTTGCTGGTATTCCCATGGCTTTGAGGTTTCCCTTGACGACTTCAAAGGTAAACTCGGAGCTGGAAGGGCCACAGAATTCGGGTGAGTTATGACCCCCTTCAGACGGTCTCTGACTTGATCGGGTATCCGATCGGGGACTCGAGTATTGGAAAGTCGCAGGTGATGGGTTTTGTGGTGGAGCAGAATTTGTCATGTCGAGGGGGGTTTCCTGTTGAGTGGCATGTTGAGAAGGCCTGATTGATCTGGTTGAATCTGGGCTTCTGGGATCTGGTCAGCCATCCAGGTGACAAGTGAAGGCAAATAAGAATAGAATTAAATGAATGGAACAGCTTAACTGACTGTGGATCGGCGGCCGAGACTCGAGGCTGTGGGTGATATTCACATGAGATCGAATTTCGGACACACTTTGCGCAGGGGTTGACCCCATCGCACTTGACCTTTCTTCGCTTGCACTCGTTACTAGAAGACGGCTGAGAAACATGTCTTGAGGATGCAATCATCAGGCACATAAGCTTACCAGGCTTGGTTGACATATGGGTCCCTTCTGTTTCGCCGAAGCCGATGCGCAGCTTGTCGCTCGTTGCTTGTGGCCATTTTACGATGTGACGACAGGCAATTTCAGCAGCTTCAAGCCTGCCAGACGGATAACCTGGCTCCGGCGGGCTCAGTATGGGAATGGCAGGGCAGCGTCGTCGGTGCACGTTGACGCGAGCGTATTCACTTCGCCCCAGGGAGAGAAGCACGAGGGCTCCTCTGAACAGACCGACTGGGGACACGATCCACGGGTAATATTTCCCCTAAAACATGCTAAAGTGCCTAGACGCAATGCCGAGGTGGACATTTCTCGGCAATGGCGAAAAGTCCGATCGCGAGAACCACCCCGCACCCCAGATTCCCCAGATTAACCCAAACTCAGGCTGGGGATAATATCATAGCCCCTATTCGCCAGCCACTTGATACGAGAGTAGGGACTTTTATCAGTATACATACAAATAGGACAATGATAGAATCAACAAACAAAAAGGGAAGTAAATGTGTAATGAACGTTATAATATTTTAAATATTATTCGTACAAATGAACAAGCATATATAACCCTGACTGATGGAATGCGGGGAAAGGCACAGTTCCGAGGAAGCTGTTCCGAGCTTTCCGTGGGGCATCACCACGACTCGCCCCCGCCTGGCGATCATGAAAGTAAAGAGAACTCTTCAACGCCAGGGAAAAGACCGGTAAGCTTTTACAATGGAGTGACATGTCTGGGGCAAAGATATTACAGACGATAATAAAGGGGCAGCCACACACTTTGCCGGGCTTACATAACAGATCTTATTTGCACAGCCGGCTGTGCGCCGATCACGTGGTCTTATTTGCACAGTCGGCTGTGCACGTACTGCTCGCCAAGGTAAGAGATACCTACCTTTGCCTTATGCATATATCCCTCAACCTCCTCCAGTGTTTAACAAAGCAAGAGCTTTATAAATCTCCTCCTCCCTATAACCCACCCCTTTCTCATTTAGTACTCATCCCTTCTCATTACGTGTATCTTACCATGGCCGCCGTTAAGACGTACATCCTATCTCCGAATTTCACTTATCACCCAGATACATCAATTTGCATTGGCGACATCATTCAGGACCCAACTGATCCGACCAAGCCTTTAAGCAGTCTACCGAGCTCTCCAGCTCTGAACTTGGAAAGCCACCTCGATTATGATGCCAAGCTTTATCAACACAAGACTCAGTCTCTAAATGGGAGTATCTGGGCTAAATTCCTGGAGACAGTAAATGCAAGGATCGGCGGCGGGGTCAGCGATGATGTGCTGCAGAGGTTTACCATCGACCGACTTGAGACTATCTACTATAAGAAGCAGCCAACAGACGAAGAAGCGGCCGAACGGGTAAAGCACGACAAGGTCAAAGCATGTATCAACTCGGGGATTTTCGGAAAGAAACCCGTGTATATGATAACTGGACTAAAGGTAGCACGCGGCTTCAGGCAGGAAAGCGGAAGGGCTACAACAGTGGAGGGGAACACGACTTTCCAGGCGCTGGTGTCTTCTGAGGTGTCCTCTGGTGCAGATATCTCTCTTGCTAGCAAAAGCAATCTGGAGCAGTCGCACCGTTCGGGCCAGGATATCATCTTTGCCTATCAACTCCATGTTATCGCACACAAGGGATGGAAGCAGAATGACGTGGACATCAGCATTTACAAATCAAAGGCGGCCTTCCTGAATGGAGATCTGGTCGTTGAAGAGGACCCGGTGGAGATGAACGCGGCTACTGAGGAGGACATTCGCGTTTCTGACAAGGAGATGCCCATGGACATTCTATCCGCCAGAGACGGCGATGAGCCATGCGTCTGCATCGTGTTCAACGAGGAGTAGTTTGACGCTATAAGTATGTATATAGAGATTTCATCTTAAATACTGTCATATGCGAAACTAAGATTCGCGATGAAAACGCCGGGGAGATGACTGAACTCAAGCGCATTTTCTTCCTCGGTGCTCTCGTTCGCTATTGTCACCATCGCCATGCTTACATGATATTCCGGTACCGCGGAGTTGTTAGGTATACAAGATAGAGCTAACAATGCCTGGTCTGTTGCTGGTACAAATGTCGGAAGTGGGAAACGCATCGGAACTGACATCTCGCCCAGGACGGTGTAGATTACCCTGAAATTTTTCCCGCCATCAATCGACACCGAAATTTGACTTGCTTCAGAACCCCTGAAGGCCTGTGACAACACAGTCACGTTGTATTGAGAGCCTGCTTGGAGCGTTGTGATTGGGATCGAAGCACTGTCCACAGTGTCGGAAACATCAGCCGGCGTGATAATAAGAGATGGGTACTGCTTAGAGATCTTGACCAGGGGAGATTGAGGCTCTTCTGTAGTAGAGTTTTCTGTAGTAGAGTTTGCTGAGTTGACATCGAAATACTCGCAGACCGCAAACGCTCTGTCCGTAGATGGGTCTCGGGGTTCGACCTCCCTTAATTTTGGGACAGCCTTAATTTTGTTTGTAGATGGGGACTCAATGCCATCAAGCCACTGCAAAACGGCCATCGATTGAGAGGAATTCGTTGGGACTTCATCAATCAATTCAGTCCAAGGCAGTGCTTTCAAGGAAAACCGATGCATGCAGTCGCCAATGTGTTCCAGCATGGATGCGTGCATAGGATCAGATGTTGTCTGACAGAGAGGGCAAGACGGAATAGTCCGTGGTTTTGCCCTGCAATAGAATTTCTGAAGGTTTGAGGTCTGTTCTCGAGTGACGGTGTTTTGGTGTTGGGTCGTGAAATGAATGGTCCATGCTTCAATGCTCGAATATTCGTTTGTCATCTCAGAACCTGTGCAGGCCAAGCACTCCCACTGCGAGCAGCTGTGCTCTTTGTCTATATGGCCTTTCCACTCCTCTCGTGTGATATACAGGACATTTGCTGCAGAGCAATCACTGAATGGGCAGGTGTATGGGCGTAGATCCTCTGTGATGTGTTTTCTGGGAGGATTAGCTACTTTTTTCTTCTTTCAAGTTAGGGAGAGTCCAATAAAACGTGCAAGACATACCTCCATCGAGATCTCACCCGAAACATGTCTGATAACGTTTGATGACAACAAGGACATCTGAAGCATTTCGAGTCACCCAACTTCGGAGGAGGTTTTGGGTATTTCATCTTCGTTGTTGTTACAGACACTTGAGTTGTTGCCTGTGAGGGCGACGGCAGCTTCAAATTGTGCCCCTCAACTGCAGACGCCGCAGTAACTGTCATGCCGTCATGGTTTTCCTTGTCTTTCTGTGACGAGGATTGAGTTCGCACGGCTGTTGGTGTCGGGACGACTTCAGGGTCTGGTCTCCTTTCTTCAAGCTTCCTCTGGTGGCGCCAGGCATACTCGAACCCGTGTCGGCGTCGCAGGTTCGCGACAATGAGATGCTTTTGCTCCCTTGTTAGTTTCTCGTAACTCTTGTCAAGATTCACAATCCTCTCCTGCGTAGTCTTCTGTTTATTTTCCTGTTGCGAGGCGGCCTCGGCTAGCAAGACCAATGTGAGGTGCCTTTGCAAGTCTCCGTAGTTTTCTTGTTGGAAAGTAGTGTCGGCCCTCCGTAACCTAGCATTCGTACCGGACTTACGAATCACGACCCCTAGGCTAATGAGCTGATTCAGGATATCTTCCGTGTGCTTCATGACTACGGTTACACGAGAATCCGCAGCTTCCTCTGTCTCGTCATCCGAACTCGAACTGACAATGGACTCTTCGTCTTCCATGTCTAGCTCTAGCGTGTCAAACCAAGCAGCTGCAGAGCCTGGGGAGGGGTCTTTGTGAGGCCGAATGTTGGCTCGATCCGAAACAATTTCTTCATCAGCTGACAGTAGAGCTTCAACTTGCTCGCCGTGATATCTCCGGGCCTCTAGATGATGGTCAAAAAAGCTCAACATTCTTTCATAGTCAAATCCCTGATTTCTCTTCGTTGTGGCATACCTAGATCCCAGACCACCAATCGCCCAGGGTACTTGCCTAAGTCTTTGCATTGCTTGATAAATGCTTTCAGTGTGGCGAGAAGGCTCACTAGAATAATCCGAAACTTGGGCTGGAATTGCAGCCGCGAATCTAGGGAAACGCCCTCTCTCGCATTCGCTCCAACACCTGCAGCCCAGAGATTGAAGTCAGCGAGTCGATTCTCGGCCCACCCGTTTTGCATCAATGCTTCAATCGACAGGCAGTCCTCCAGACTCGAACGGCAATCCTCCGTCGCGTGAAAGATGTCTCGCAATTTGGGCTCGGCTGAAGCGACGGCCATGGCATTCAGTGAACTTATTGATATGGCCATCATACAGATGATTCTTCCTCGTCTGATGTCAGAAGAACAGCTCTGATCCTGAGCGGCGACTATCGGGCTGGGCTGGCTCTGAGATGCACGTGGTGCGCATATGATGGACCAATTCGACCCGTTTATCCACCCGGGGCTGCATAGTCACCCGACCGCGCCCGTTGCGGCCCGATCACCCCGCATTGCGTCTTGAAAACTATCCGGCCGTTAATGCAGAGAAAGTTACAGTTGTTGCCTCTCGCCCTGGCTAACCTACGGTGCTTCCTAAGCACCTCAGCCCGATGTTGTGCGGCGCTTAACTGTACTGTCCCTGGTATTAACCTATTCTAGAGTTCATCATGGACAGCGCGTCGCTTTGGGAGCTTGCCCAGGAGTCAGCACAACAGATTGCAGTATTTGCTGCTGAGCTAGCGGCGAAGGAGTCACAAGATCTCCAGTCGCATCCGTCGAGGATGACCCTGGTCAAAAACCTTGGGGATTTAGCAGTGAATCTCCAGCCTCTTTCTTCCGGCAGTGAAATGCAACAATCGGGGGCTCAAGACGCAGAACAGATGTCTAAACGGCTAGAAACAGTCCTGCAAGGGCTGGAGTTGCTGTGTACGGTAAGTTTGCTCGCTGTTTCACTACGTACCAACCATTTGAAGTTCCTGTTAACCATGCCATGCCATTAGTGGCACGAGGCTCACCGAAAACCCCTCTGGGCGCGTTTCCCCACGCTACACGCCCTGCTGTCAATGGATCTAGGCAGCCGAGATGTTGAGGGGATAAGTAGGCTCGAAAAGAGCCTGAAAGCCTTCGCCTCCGACGACCCTAAAAGGGTGAAACGTTTTTACTCTTTCTTGAACTCTTTCTCATCGTCTAAGGACCAGCTCAAGAACCAGATAGAGGCTCCCATGGCAGGTGCAGCCGCACGGTCTGTGGGCATCGTTGACGTTCCTGACGATTACCCTGGCCATGTTCATGAAACCTTCTACACAGTCATGAAAAAGTTCGCGCAGTGCTGTTGCCCTGTACCCGCTAATGGACCTAGTCGACACGACGCGAGGCTCCTGTTGAGGGATAATTTTATGGCCAGTAAAGACGATATTCTCTTCGACGTTGTTTTTTCAAGGGTTCCCCCAGAGACTTCATGCAATGAAGTGGAATGGCAACAGCTTCAGTTTCACATCCCAAGGTATTTGAGTGTTAACAATTCTATTTCATCGTTGGAGCTGACCTGTGGCAAGAAAGCAAATGGGTTTGAAGAGGGTGGCATTCGCTATTGCCGTCAACGAAATGCCACCACGGCTACCCACAGGGCCTAACACGAAATGTCATTATTTGGGCACAATCGACTCGCCAGAAAAGTTCTGTGAGCTCATTCGAAGGCGAGTGGGGCCCGTGAAACTCCCTCTAAGAGTCAGAGACCAGGGATTGCTAGAATTTCCTAACCCTGAGGAGGTCGACGATGATATCGCTTACGAACAAAGCATTCCACTTGCACAAGTTCTTGAGGATCATGACTTGGTTTCCAAGAGGAAGCTCATCCTCGCTTATATACTGGCTAAAAGCGTTTGGCAGTTCTACAATTCAGCATGGATGCGGGTCATGTGGACGATCCGATCAATCCATCTTTTTCGGCAACGAAGTGACGACGATGACCACATCGACGAGAACAGCATAGCCTCTGTGCTTACGGAGAACCCTTACTTTGCATTTCCCTGGCACAATGACGAGTCTTCCGTGTCCGAATACCTTCCTACCGAATATGTGTTGCACCGATACCCTCGTGTTCTTGCACTAGGCATTATCCTCTGCGAAATTGGCCGGAAGAAACGTCATACGGGGAAGGCGGCACCCACAAATGACGACCATATGTCCCTGGAAGAGAGAATAAATGTCTCCCTCAGCAATACCAGTCGGCTGTTGCGACGAAAAGACTGGCCTGACTTCGACCTTCAAAAGGAAGCACGACACACGTACAGAAGCATAGTTAGCAGCTGCTTAAACCCAAGGCTTTTTGAGAAGATGCCTTCGGAGTCGCCAACGGAAGGGGCTGGGGCATTCACTGTTGAAGACAGACGCGCTGTCCTTTACAGCACTGTTGTGTACCCATTGAAGACGCTACTTCAGAAGCTCGGGTGGGTAGATCCGTCGGGTAACATCAATCCCCAGGATGATGAAGCCTCCTCAGATGTCCAGATGCCAATCGACCTCCCAAACCAAGCCACCTTTCTTGACGTCTCTGAGACTTTTAAGAAACATGAAACGGGGTACGTCAAGCGCGTGGGCCTAACTATAGGGAGGGATAGTTGCTGACTGGGAAACAGTTCCAAAGCCAGGCAGTGGCTACTCAACGTTCAAAAGTCAGATGTCACCCAAACCGTCTTCGATAGATTCAACATGAACCAGTCTCTTCGCAGAATCCGAATTGCCGTTCTAGATACTGGTTATGATCCCGCGGCAATTTTCTTCCAGGACAAACAACGCAAACGCCGCATCCGAGAGTGGAAGGACTGCGCAACCCCAATTTCACTCATGGCTCAGGATTGCGATGGTCACGGCACGCATGTTTTGTCACTTGTGATGAAAATGGCCCCAACAGCAGACGTGTACGTTGCCCGTGTCGCACGGAGTACAGAGCATCTGGAGAGTTCAGCCAGCAATGTAGCCGAGGTAAACCGTAATCCGTTTCATTTATCTATTCCCAGCATCGGCTCTCCGTGCTCGTTATACATATATGGCTGACCGCTGACTGTAACGAAGGCAATAACATGGGCTGCGAAGGACTGTGGCGCAGACATCATATCTATGTCGTTCGGGTTTGATGAAGACGTCCTTGTCAATGGAGAGCCCATAATTAGCAACGCTATCTCAGATGCTCTACGAGCCAAGAACCAGCGTCTTCTTTTGTTTGCCGCCGCGGCGAATGACGGGGGGAATAGTCCGGAAATGTTCCCGGCGAGACATCCACAAGTTCTCTCGATTCGAGGAACAGACGATAAGGGCTGGCTTCGGTCTTTCAATCCCCCAGTCGATTCCGCTGGCTGCAAGTCCTTCATGACGCTTGGGCAAGACGTCCCGGGTGCTTCCCTGAGCAAAGATGACGAGGCTGAGACTTGTAAATCAGGGACGTCAGCCAGTACTCCGATAGCGGCTGGAATCGCAGCGATAATGCTTGGATATGCTCGCGTGTACGAAGAGGAGCTGAAGAGGTTCTTGGGGGACGAAAAGGAACAGAAGAGTTCCGAGCTATGGACAATAAGTGGCATGTGCAAGGTGTTTAGATTGCTCTCTACTGAAATGATGGACAGAGGGTTATATCTATCTATGGATGGATTTGTTAAGCTACGTCATAAAGGGAGATTATCTCTATTTAGGTCCAGAGTCGCAATGTCTGTCAAAATATCTGACATTTGAATAAGAGACATCCTATCGCATAAAATTAGCTGTGCCACCGTCATGTACCCAAAACCTCGCTATGTTCATGACTATTCCTCTTCCAGCGAGGGATCCTCACCGCCTTCCCCGCCCAAAGTGAAGTCATCATGATGCCGATGCTCAAGCTGTAGCCGCGTCTTCTTCCGCCCTTTAATACCTCAATTTGCAGACGAGAATCTGACTAAGATGTTCGACTATACTGCTCCTCTCCTGCTATATTAGCTGTAAATCGAAGAGTGAGTAAACGCAATGCCTGAGACACGGTCCAGAGACTAACATCCCGCCGAACCTATTATGGGCGAGGAATCGGCGCCGGCTTCCTCTCAACCTCACACATCAAATAAGGAAGGGCATAACTCTCGAGGGTAGCGATAGTCTTAGGAGCAATCTCTCTACTTCCTTCAGAGACTATTATATGCCCGCCGGGCCGGAAGACTCTCGATTGTCCAGCAGACCGCTCTCATATCGGTTCTGAAGTCTTTCCTTCCTGCCTTCCGGCAATGCTGGCCTAAAGATTCGTGGAGTAATAAGGTCTTAGCGAACAGACTGACGATCCTAAAGAAGCTATGGCGAATCTATCGTGAGGTTAGAAATACGACGGGGACGGCGCCTGACGAGGATCATGAGACCTTACTAAACGTTAGTGGCACAAATCGGCGGAAGATTATCGAGAAGTTCGGGGCAGAAGAGAAAAAGATACTTAGGGAAGGTCTACCGGTCAATGACATCGTCACCCTCGATGCCTAGGCGGAGATCTTCTAAGATGACCCTCCTACCGGGCGTCATATCCACCCGCCGGGGGACGAGAGGTTCTAGCAGGGACAGGCTAAAGCTCGAGGGAACGCAACGCTACCGGGCCACGAGGAGGAGGAGGCAGACTCGCCCACGAGGACCGAGCCGACTATCATCGCAGTTAACGGCCCGACATAGGTCTTATCTTCTGAGGACGATATTACTATCTTTTCGCAGGCGACGAGGGTTCCGGAGACTAACCCGGCGTCTCAGGTGCCGCTACTTGCCCAGATACCCCGGTCCACGGCAGTATGACCTCCTCCCCGGGCTCGGCAGCGGGCTAGAGGAGATTCGAGTAGCGGCAATACTATCCCTAATGAAGCTCTCAACACTACTCGGCAGAGAAGACATACTAGTGTTTCCTAGGAGGAAATAAGGGATATACTTGCGGATAAGGAAGTCAACCGGCGGCACATAGTCGTGCCGCGGCCAGAAGGCTATGAGGATATCGAGAAAGCAGTCAGTGACTATATTCAAGTCCTACAGCCTCGAGGGCTTAAGCTCGTAATGCGGGTTATAGATGTGATAAGCAGCAATTCGATGTATGCGGTTATGTAGAATTCACTGAGTTCCTTAGAGGCGAAGGAGGCTTAGGTGGTGCAGAAAATTGGGTCTCTCCAGTGAGATTATATATCAAGGTAGGAAGGAGTTCAGGCCCAGTAGGATAGGTTGCAATTTGCCTACTTTTTATATACAAAATTGACTAATTTGACCCCTTAGCTACCTAACGCCAACTTTTCCTTACAGCCTAATACTCACAGCTCGGCATGTAGCCGAGTGTTACAGCCGGCTTTAACCCCTTAACCCCTCCTTTGCCCACGACTCCGCCGTTACTCAATAACACCACCACCTTCATCATCACTACCTTCCTCACCGCCGCTTTCCTCGTCGTCAGTCTATTGCCCGGCAACCGCGATAGTCTCATCAAATTCCTCCCTGCTGAAGTCCTAATAGTTTAACCAACCTTTAATCCTTGCCCGCATCTCGGTGCCGCTATAATACGGCAAGATTCCCTCCACTCGCAGTCTCGCCGCCTACATCGCATCTTCCTCTGCTTCTAAGAGTTCCTACCGCTTCTGGCTTCTAAAGGCATTAAGGTCCATCCCTCCTATTATAATGAAGTTATATAGACCCGTCGTTGCGTATATAATTAGCTATTAATCATAGATACTATACTTAGGAGGACTTGTGCGTAGGATTTTGAACTTTCTCTTTAACCTACCAAAAGCCCGCTCGACTCGAGACCGCAGCTGTGCGTGACGAAGGTTATACAACTCCTCCGCGTCTTACGGCATATAATTCCGCCGCCGGAAGTCATCGAGATGATATATCCTGCCGGCATACAGGAGCAGAAGACCGGCACGGGCTCTAAAGCCGGCATCGCCAAGGACGAGGCGGTTTCTCTATGTCTCATAGAATCCCTCTGCGCTCGTAATCCTAAGAAGGGAAGCGTCATAAATAGAACCTTCAGCGCCGGCCAGGACGAACGTAAAGAGGAGGTTATCTAGATCCACCTCCGCTAGCACGTTCTGCGAGATCTGCTATCTTCGATCTCGCCACCTTCCCTGCTGTGAGCCGGGGATATAGGCATTCACGTGAGTCCCGTCTATCGCTGCATTGGTGCCGGTGAACTATATGAATCTCTCGTCAAGCTCAATACACGTCGACAGCGCCGTCGACCTTCTCACGAAGCAGTTATACAGCGTACGGAAGGGATTAGTGAGTTAGTGGAATACCCGGCATATAGTAGTCTAACTAATACGGAAGAAGCTCGCGGTATTCCTCTAAGTCTCCCCCAGAGCCAGGATCCAGACGAAGATCATCACCTTCAACTCCAACGACACATGCCTCCCATCTCGCGCTATGGTGTTAAGCCTTAACTACCCATAGAGGGCCCAGAACACTACCTTTTCCATGCGGAATAGGTAGCTAAAGCTATCATCGTCAGTAAGGAGGAGGTGCCGCATATATGCTCATGAGGCCTCGAGGTTAGAGACTAGGGATATCGCTTGGGAGGCCGCCGGCGGCAGGACTCGACGAACCGGCGGGCGTAAGGTCGTCGTCACTCGCACTTAGGCCGCTCCAAGCACCACCACATACCGCAGGAGCTCAGTCTCGGCATCGTCGTCGATAATAAGGCGATACAGGAAGGCAGGATCCCATGTGATCGGTCTTTGAAGTGCAATTAAGGGCATCACAGGCGGCAAGATGACTAAAGATGATACAGATAGAGATTTAAAAGCTTCCTCACGAAGCTTTCAAATTTGACGGCAGAAAATGACATCTACGGTGCCCTCTAGGCCTCACAGGGCAAGTCCGAGACCTCCCACACGAGTAATACATCATGGAATCGATGACGACACATAATTTGCATCTACTAACGACCTAGTCACTTATCCGGGGTTAGGAGCAGTGCCAAATGAGGGATAAAGCCTCTTGGCAGTCATTTAACCGAAATCAGATGTCCAGATGCATTTTGACAGACATTGCGACTCTGGACCTTAGTTATGCCTTAAGTAAATAATATATTACTAGTATAATTTAGGTTAAGACTAGTACTTATATATAATAATAGCCTTCGTGTACATTTATTGGAGCCTCAATGGACGCCTATGGTTGAAGCACAAGCCCTTGATCGCGTGCATATAATGGGTCAAACACAGGATGTTATCGCAACGCGATATATTGTCGAGAATTCTATCGAAGAGGTTCGTACTTGCCCGTCTAAACTATTCAAGTTCAAATGCTAAATAGTAGGTACCAGTACCTGGTCAATGTACAGCAGGTCAAGTCTGCTGTTATAGGTCAGTTGTTCACCTCCAAGAGTAAGGTTGAAACGGAGAGCACAAGAGAGAGACTAGCTAAGGTGAGATTCCACGACAAGGCACATATCAAATTCTTCTAACCAAGCCGATAAAGTAACTCACCGAAAAGGCAACATGATTTGGGGCTTATCCCCAGCGGGATATACTACCATTACTACTACTGTACAAAGGATCACTTGTAATTTAAACAATCGTGGCGCGTTGAGCTTTGGGTGCAGTTTTATTGCAATGCGAACATTCTTATACATAGAAATCGATAAACTAAGTGCACTTGTCAAGAAAGAAAATCCGTTTCCTACTATAAACTACTATAACCAAGATATTCCTTGTTCGTATGTTATGTTGTCCAGATTTCACAGAAGATAGTTGGGCAACACTAGATCAAACTCTCAAGAAAGTCAAACCCTTGCCGATGGAGCTCCCATGTTCGTGAACCGACCTTCATCGTTCCACCGAATGTATGTCCCTCGTCGGGGACTTCTACCATGCCACACTTGACACCCTTTGATATCAGCTTTTGATAAAGCGCCCTACTGAAGTCGATAGGCACCACAACATCATTCGTTCCATGGGCAATGTACGTTGGCGGAAAAGAGTCGCCAATATTTTCGACCGGATCGATTTCTTCCCATTTCTTCGAGTGGAAAATGCTGTCCAGGAGTGTCCCATTGGCTATCTGCGTGAACGTGAATGCGACCCTCGGGTCTGAAAGGTTTGGAGCACCAGTCTGGCCTTCAAGTGACGCACCTCCAGTAATAGGCGCAGTGGGCGTGTCGAATATCTACGAGATGAACTCCTCTATCACTATATCGGGGATCAAGGCGGCTATGTGTGGCAATTTTGCAGTCCAGTAGGGATCAGAAAAGTTGCAGGGGCCATACATGTTGAAGATGCCCGCAACCGGACGAGGTACGCCAAACCCCTTGAAAAGAGAGCACATGAGTTAGTTTAGGGGCCCTAGTTGGGTTTCAAATGATGCATGACTCACTAGACAACAGGCCAGAGTACCGCCTGAAGAGGTCCCAAAGGCAAAGACCTTGTCTTGGTTGATCAAGAATGTACCGTTTAGCTGCCGTGAGATCTGAGCTTGCAACTCTCCCCTGTAGATCCAAGAAAGAAGGTCTCAATAGTCCTGAATGGGACCCTCGAGAATGTTGACTTGGGGGCATAGACGATGATTTGGTGCAAGAACAACCCATGACCTGTTCAAATAGTCTTGCACTTGATCTTGGTTGACCATGGCGGAGGAGCCGAGTATGAACGCGCCTCCATGGATGTTGATTACTTGTGATAATCAGCTTGCTTATTTCCAGGCTTTGTAAACATGACTTACAGACTGGAAATCCCTTTCTGCTTGGTTGAACTGAGGATATACGTCAACATCAATGTCTTGCTCATCAATAGTCTTGTAAACCAAACGAATTAGCTCTCGTCGATCAGACTCGTGACTCATGATAGAGATTATGGACTTGGCACGTATGCATAGATTGCAGGTGCACGAGGAGTGGTTTGCGGTGACAGGCGTATCAATGATGAATGCGAGATGAAGATCAGTTCCGAGGTCTGCTTGAAGTCTGGCCAACGCTTGAACAGTGTCGTACAGAGCCGCTGCTATTCACCTTGCGGCATAAAAAACGGTATTTGAGGGAGTTTTGTTTATCTGAAAATGTCTGAAAATGGCAAGTTTCTATTATCCGGCGTTTCCGGCCATTGAGGCACATCACCCTTATAGGTACGGGGCAATTATCAAACACCCCGTCCTGATTATTGAGGACCCCGTGCGACTAGAATCCCTCCCTCCTAACTCTAATCTTATCTTATAACTAACCATAATTCGAACCCTTTTGAACCATATCTAGTTCTAGTTAATCGTACCTTTGGGTCATCCTCATGCCACTAGCGAGGATATCGAATCCCTAAGGGCTCCGAACTACATCTCAATGCATTCGCGATTGGACACGACGAGAGAAGACACCACGACCCAGAGATGTTCATCCCCGAAAGCTACGAAGAGGATACAGTCACATCTATCCAGAGCATGAACTTGGCCGATGTCAGCAAGCGGGATCCCTATGCATTCGGCTCAGGCCGACGCGCTTGTCCTGGATACCATGTTGCTGAGAGGTCCTCGGCCGTAGCCATTATGCGTATCCTTTGGGCTTTTCAGATTAGTCCAGCAGAAGATGCAGAGCTTCCACTTGATCCATCCAAGTTTGAAGGAAGAGTTATGCCGGGGTCGCCCGATGAGAGGTTACCAGTCCGTCTGAGAGTTTTGGATGGAAGGAGGGAAGTTATCAACGATTACTTTAAGGGATTGCCCGTCATGATCATACGCAAAAAACTGCAGTCACTAATTGTTAACGTGAAGGAGCCTCTTGTGCATCTTTCGACGGGTAAGGGGGCTTTTAAGCCTCTGGGTTCTCAGGTGTCTCATTAAATTCAAGATAGAATGTTTGAAGTAGCATGTAGTACCTGCGCCTGGCTTAGATAATAGCACTCTACCAATTGAGGAACTTAATGTGATCGTTTGCCTCAACTCCTTGGTGATGCTATTCCCACCCTGGACAAGATAATTGTGGCAGGAGAGGTATGGATGGCAACAACTACCGATGTGTCGGCCAAACATTTCAAAACTCTCTGCAACTGAGACGATTGCAATACTAGAATATGGATTCTTATAGCTGCCGCTATAGAAGAATCGGGTGAAAAGGTGCGTCTAATGTACAAGATGGCACTTTTCCTCATCATCCACCACCCCAGATCAATGAGGATATCATGACCGAAAAGGAGGCCAGGGAATTCAAGGAGGAAACATCTCTCCCCGGCAGATAATTCACAGGCATTTGCAACACCTCCGTATCTATCAATAGCTACCACCCAGTTTCATCCCAATTCCAAATCCAAACGTCAGGGTCACTCTACCGAGTGTCACCCACAAACCGATCGACGAAATCTATATGACAAAACCTCGAATCTGTTATATGTTTACATCATCACCTGTCGCAGACGAGATGGATCCGGTTTCGGCGCATTCATACCCCGGGTTCGCTGTAACCCCTCAACGGAGAAATTGCCGAGAATGATGCCGAGCCCCGGAAACCGTTTGACCCCGCTAGCCCGCCCACAAACCGTTGATGTCTTTTGAACGGTTTGAGCGGTTTCTAACCTGTACAAGATAAGTCGGCGAACTTGCACCTATCTTGAACATGGCTACTCGCAAAGGACCTTTCAGACTCGTTACGGTTAACACTGCTCCTGAGAGAGCAAAGAGGCTGATCGGTCGTCTTATCGATGCCTTGAAGGAGGACTATGATATTACTCATGTCGATAACTGTGAAAGTATGTTCATCCCATCCTCTATCTATCACGTATCTCACCTCGGCAGATATCGATCAGGTGGTACCCAAGGTGACTGAGCACCAGCCAAACGTCCTAGTAAGATAGCTCCTATCCTGCTCCAGAGTCAATTACTAATGCCACCAGTTCTGCGCATCCATGTGGACACCCGAAGAGGCAGAGAAGATTCAAGCCCTGGCAAGATCCATCATCCCAGATATCAAGACACACGCCATTCCTCAAGGCCTGCAGGTTGAAAAGGGTCCTGATGCCATCGTGGAGTATCTCGTTGAAAAGGTTCCCCCTTTGCTTGACTCGTGAGGGTAACATTGGTGGAAACGAATTGCCGGTGGTGGCGGCGCCAAGTTTGAATACGCACAAAATGTCACAGAGTCAACTCTAATCTCTTGAGGCGCGACTATATATGAGCATGTGATTTGTATTTTCATCTTGGCATTTTTTAATTACCACCAGAGTCTAGACCTTCGAGCTATCACTGTTCTGTCAACCGAGGATACAGCATTAATCCATGTTTGGCGAGCTAGATGCCAAAAGGAGCAGACAATGCAACCTTGCTTATGCTTATCAATAATGTCAGAGTTGCAATGGCATAAAAATTACAGTTCAGCGGTCTGGAATTTGTATAATTAAACAAGGACCGTCCGTGCCATCATCAAGAGATGAAAAAGCCTCAATTGCGTATCCATCAACACGACAAATAAACCACCGGCGTCTGCCAAGACATGAATGCCAAGAAGATATCGAACGATATGTGAACTCTAAGCCTTGACAGCTAAAATTCTCCACGATCCATAACTAATCCCGCAGGCTGTGCCTTAATGTGGAGGGGGGACGCGTGTCGGATCTCACGCATTGATCGGCCTCTCAACCTGCCTGAATGGGGATGACGGGGATGCGGCTCCCCGTGCGAGCGCCGAGAATGCCAAGATATGGGGGGACGGACGACAGTTGAGCCGTTGGGATTTGGAATCGGGGGGAGAGGATAAGATATGGCAGCTGCAAAGACTCGTAATCTCGCGTGTTTTACTGTCTGTGTACAGGGGACTTGAGCCAACAGGCGCTTATCCGTTCGTCATCCTCTCGTGACATTTCAAGGGTTCAACGGGGCAGAGTTGCACAGGAACAAGGGTCTTTAGAGTTCAAGGGCAAGATCAACAGAGTCTATGTTGCCAGATTTGTGCTGTGTTGGGTACAGTAGGCATTTAGGTGACAGTGACAGGCATAAGGACACACAATTTCCGACACAAACAAAAATCCCTCGTATAAAAACAAATTACTCCACCACCATCAACACAAATCAGTCGTCGTGCTCATCCTCGGCGTCTGCAGCAATCTGCAACAGGTTCTCCTCTCCTGGGGCGTTCTGGGGATATCGCGCATTAAAGCCAATGACGGAGCGGGCCTTGAGGTAGGTGCTAGTCTTGATTGAAACCTTTTGGTTGGAGACGAGCCATCGGACACCTTCGCTGCAGGGAGGGGTTGTAAGCGAGCCGGCGTATCTGGAAAAGATTATCAGTAAATGCCACTCAATTATTAGTTGTCGTTTGTCACTAGGTACTCACGATTGAAACGATCCAGAGGTCAGGAGCTTGACAAGCTCAGACATGGCCAACGGCTCCGTGTGGGTGGTTGCGCCAGGGGTAGCAATCTTATCGACTGACCCCAGAACTGTTTCAACCACAGTGGATGCTGTGGCTGCACTCTGCCGAGGCTCCAGCGCGGCCCTCTTTGCTCTGCCTCGGGCGTGGTGGCTCTTGGCAGAAGACGCAGCAGCAGTAGCAGCACCATCATCCAGGTCAATGTAGACACCGATGACGGCGATTTCCTCCTCCGCAGTCTGCCACACCATGTGCATTTCCATGGCCATGCTCGTACCGTTGTCAAGATGCTCGCTGGGGAGGTGGAAGTGGAACTGCTTGAGCTCGTAGGACATTTCGCCGATCTCGAGGCTGCCACCACCGGCCTCCTCGGCGATTACTTCGACGGTGGTGCCGAGATTCTCAAATTCGGCGCCCTCGGCATAGTCGGGGATTTCGAGCGTCATCTCGGATGCAGGGATGAGGTTGAACGAGCCCTTGGCCATGTTGATTGGCGATTGGTTCTTGCCAGTGGCGCACACGGCGTTGGCAGCTGGGTCGAGAGAGTACCAGTTGACCGGGCCCTAAGAGTTAAAAAATGTTAATCCTTGAACAAATGTGAGGGGAATATAGTGTTTTCAGGGTTTTGTGCATGTTGTGAGGTTTCATTGTAGGATGAAGCTTATCGTGATCGGATCGAAAACTTACTTTGATACCGTTGTATCCAAACTTGGGCTCCTCAAAGGCCTCAGCTCGAGGATGCAGATGAGTTCCATAGGCACAAGAAGCCAGGACCTGAGGCGCCGAAGCAGCCAGGAGAGTAAAGAGGGATGACCAAGCAGGCATGGTGAAGAGGAACCAAAAGCTGACAAGATTCAAATGAAGGTATAGAAGCCAGCTATTCCAAACAGTGAAAAAAGAAACGATAATAGTATGTGCAAGTACTGAAGAGAAAACTGAGAAACTGATCAAAACACACTGAAGAGAAACAATCTCGAGAGGATGGCCTTGCATCTTTAAGCATTTCGAGTCATGGCCACCTACCTTTAACAGATCACATATCGCATCTGGGTACTACCATGACATGGCCTCCCCCAGGGGCTGTGTGAAGGGGTGCCCGGGGCTTACATGGACATTGCAACGCATTCATTGTAAAAGGGCTCACCGGATATCCCACCCCCTGCCCCCAATGGGACCCCAAGGCCTGTCAGCCGAATGTCACGCCACAGGCGCCAGCGCAGGGTCTAGAGCGCCTGTGAGCGAGACCCCTGGCCCACGCTGGACGCCTCACGGGTTTGACGCTGTTGGGAGACAGGAAAAAAAAGGGTCCTGGGGTTTTAGTGGGCGTCTGGGACACGGAATCTCAGACAAGATGCATCTAAAAATGGAGGCGTTGATGTCGTAGACGCCCACAGCTGCAAGACCGGGCAGCAGAGATCCGAAAGTCTCGAGTTGGAGTTTTTCTTTCGTTTGTAATAATTAATTGCCCACCAATAACTCGGATCCCCGATAACGAAACTCGTATATCTGCCTGTATTATTCGCCAAGACAAAAGAGAGTTTGGTTGTAGAGTTTTTGCCAAGGCAAAACGGGCCATGTACCTGCAGGTCAAGTGCAGACCCAAGAGTCTGGGCAGACGAACCAAGAGTGTGAGATAGATCAACGTCGACTGGGCGTATTCTTTGCATTTCTTAGTATGTCTCCCTTCTCCCGGAGTGCCACAGCGACTGCATAGCTATTCCATTCATTTGCATTCTGCCGCTGCAAGCTAAAGCATCGCATTATTGAGGCAGCTTCCGGGTCCGGCTGCGGGCGCAACGATGAGACGCGGAAACAGACTGGCGACTCGGCTTGTGTGATGTTCACTAGCTTACGAATGTTGGAATACTACGTTCTGTCTCGGTAATCGCAAGCAGAGCCAAACACGACTCCTTTCGAGTCCCCGGCGTCTCCAGGTGTTTGCCAAGACCCCCTGTCCTCGTTTGGGTAAGGGTTCAGACGAGGTCCAGACAGGGCTGAATCATTTGTCCAGCCCCTTCTTGGCGACCTGATACAACCGTGTGACTCGGGGTTAAATTTCTTAAATGGTAACCTTTTTCGTAAGCTTAAGTTATCACGGGCTACTCTATTTTGTTCTAGTTTGGTGTTTTGCCCTCCCTCATCTGGGTTGTGTCTGCTGTGCCACAGTTGGTGTGCTGCGCAGTGTGGCAGACGCTGTGGCTTTGACATCGCTCGCTCTTTTGATCGTGTTTAAATCCGATGCCGCGAGACGACGTAAATCCGTCTTTATTGTTAAGAAGGAGATATAATTGATTAAATCCGAATACTATGACGATGGGTAAAGTCAAAATAGCTATTTAATAATTGACATAATTCGTATTGTTGTCAATATTTTATCCCATCATTTTCTTCTCTTCACCACCAAAAGCTGACATCATCAGCCACTCATTCGGGCTTCTCGGGCACTGCAGGTTAGGTTACCCCTCAGCACACCACAGCACACACAGCACAGCAAACACACACTGCCCGCATTGCAGTAATTGATTCCACACACCTTCATCCTCTCCACGAGACCCAGGTATCACAGCCTCCACTGTCGGCCGCCGTCAGCTTCTCCCCCGGAAAATGGCCCCCCTGTACAGAAAAGCCCTTATCCTGGGTGCATCTTCAGGCATCGGAGCTGCCCTCGCAGCCAAGCTCATCGAGACCGGAACAAAGGTCATCGTTGTCGGCCGACGCAAAGACCGGCTTGACGCTTTTGTGGAGGCGCACGGCTCGGATAATGCGAGCGCCGTGGCTTTCGACGTGACAAATCTCACCGGTGTCAGGGCCTTTGCTGACGAGGTTATCCGCTCCAACCCCGACCTTGACTGTGTGGTTGTCAACTCTGGTATTCAGCGGGGCTTTGACTTTTCGAAGCCCGAGACTGTTGATCTGGATGTTCTTGGCAACGAGGTCACGACAAACTACACTTCTGCTGTTTACTTGACGGCCGCCTTTATTCCTCATCTCAAGAAGCAGACGCAGGGACACCTCGTATATGTCAGCGCCACCCTCGGATTGATCCCATCCATGATCCGGACCCCGAACTATAATGCCTCCAAGTCTGCACTTCACACATTTATCCTCAATGTGCGGCAGCAACTCCGTGAGGGAGGGTGTTCCAACGTGCGCATGGTAGAGGTTTTCCCGCCTGCTGTGCAGACCGAGTTGCATGATGAGAACCACCAGCCGGATCTCGTCAATGGCGGGGAGATCGGCATGCCGCTGGGAGAGTATACTGATAAGATGTATGACGGTTTGGTCAAGGGTGATGATCAGTTTGCGATTGGACCAGGTGAGAATCTTCTCAAGGAGGGTGGATGGGAGCATCAGCGAACGCAACTGTATGAGGCTGGACAACAGGTTCTGAGGGGTTCGCTCGCCAAGTATCTGAAAAAGTAACAAGCATAGCGTTCGTACCGGGAGGGAAATGGCCCGGACCTAGGCTGCATAAGCAATGACAACCAGGGTAGTGAGCTGCAATGCCAAGGCACATGAGACCAATGATAAGACTCTGGAACAATATGGCAACCGGGATAAGCCCTCGTGACTGTATTGACTAGTTCTATTGATAGATCTAGGTTTGTCTCCAACATTTGTCCCGTTCCCGTGTTTTGTCCCCCAGTCTTACTTCAGCGGAAGTAGATTCGGCGAATGCGACGCAATTCCGACGAAGCGGCACATTTATCTACACTTATCACTTGACCAGATGTCTTTCTCTCCTCGGGATAGTATATACGCAAGCGGAACTCATGCATCCAAGTCAATTCTCGCAGGGTCCCACCACATTAAACGCCTGCATTCGAGAACCCGTCCTTGTCCTCCCTCAATAGATCGGAGGTCGGAAAGCTTGAGTGGGATAAGACGCCCAGAGAAACGCGTGTCTCAGCCCTATGTATAAAGACTTGACTATTTATATACGGTTGATCCAACCTCGGTCTTTCATAATACCAATGGTTAAATCTGCATGTTAGTCAACCCGGTCGTGGCGCTCAGTCAGAGACTCCCGCAAGTTGTGTCCCTTGAAGCTGCCCGACTTCGCGCTAAACTAGATAGCATTGGTGGCACTACGTTTTTCAATTCGTCTCGTGCCTGAAATTCTACTTGTCATGCTGTGCCCTCGCAAGTCGCTGCGATCTTGGCGTTTTAGGAGGCCTGACTCAAGACTCGACCCTGGTCCGTAGTGCACCCATCCTTTTTGATTGCCACATCCTCGTACCTCGTATAATTACAGATCACCATTGATTAAGGTGCTGATCCCATCAAGCCTCCTGCACCTGTATCCGTGATGATTGACGTGTCGTAGAGGCGTTTGTGCTTGCCTAGCCGGGTGACACCCGTGTCCCCCGCTTTGGGCCACCCTCACACACAACCGCAGAGGCGGCTTCGGGTATACGGTAAGAAGCACCAATTTGTAAAAAGGTAGTAGTATCTTATTCACTTCTTCAGACAACCTCAAGTCCCGATTGGCTGCAGCAACGGCAACCTAGGGTCCGGCAAACCGAGCAACTACCAGGCCATACTCCATATCTGGTTCAACATGGAGAGATATGCCATTAATTTCAGCCACCTTACCGTGCAGACTAGCATATCCTCACCCTTCATTCCAACTATCATTGTCTGCATTAACTTTTGCATATTGAATTGTCGAGTACCTGGGTAGGCTAGGTACCTGGACTTGTGGCCCCTCATGAAAGCATCTTCGGGACTTATCAGCCTTATCACCTCTTCCGAACTGTAGCATGTATTCAAATGAACCATTCTCATTGAGATATTACTTGACACAGTCCAGGTTCTGTAGCCGTGCTTCTGCCAAGTCCTTTCCTGGCATGGGTGCCTTGGGCGGCCAATAGCTTCACGTGACTAAATCCATCCGTCACACAGCCTCAGCGTCTCAGGCTGAAGCGCTTTTGTTCCCTCGACCAACAAACATCACCAACCGCCAGAGCAACCCACAATGCGTCTCATCAACATCGAGACGTTAAAACTTGAAACCTTTGTGGGCGAGGTTCCTCCTTATGCCATCCTATCACATACCTGGGGCGAAGGCGAAGTCACCCTTCAGGATCTCGACAGCGATGACCTTGACAAAAAGCCTGGATGGAAGAAGATTGTGGGATTCTGTCAAACCGTCACGGAGCATTTATCAGACCCGCCGCGATATGCTTGGGTCGATACTTGCTGTATCGACAAGACTAGCAGCGCTGAGCTGTCCGAGTCCATCAATGCCATGTTTCGCTGGTACAAGGAGTCTGATTGCTGTTTCGCATATCTCCAGGACGTGAAATCCGAAAATCTGGAGCGGTTAGAACAGTCTCGCTGGTTCACAAGAGGTTGGACGCTTCAGGAACTGCTGGCACCAGCGACGGTCGACTTTTTCGATCAAGATTGGGACTTTATCGGCACCAAGATTGGCCTAGGCGAGAGAATCTCACGGAGGACCAACATTGACATCGAGACGTTGAGGACTGGAGATTTATCGGATGCAAGCGTTTCCCAGAGGATGTCTTGGGCTTCCAACAGGCAGACAACGAGGCTTGAAGACATTGCATACTGCTTGCTTGGTATCTTCGACATTAGCATGACCATGCTGTACGGCGAAGGAGAAAAGGCCTTCATTCGACTCCAGGAAGAGATTCTCAAAGAGTACGACGACCATACAATATTTGCATGGGACTCATCCTCAGTCCCAGAATCTGCTTCGACAGTTGGTATCCTGGCACCTCATCCGTCCTACTTCAGCAAGAGCTCACACTTTCAACCTCACCCGAGTTCGGGTGACCCAGTAACCATCACCAACAGAGGCGTCCGACTTGGACTCCCCATTATAGAGGAGAGCAAAAACCCTGGTCAGAAGCTTGGTCTCCTTTCTTGCTTCGCAGATGGCGGTGCTGGCTCGGCCGTAGGTATCGCCCTCTTGCGCAAGTCCCACGATCTGCAAGAGTACAGTCGTACTCGCGCTCCTCCAGTTGAGCTTTCCATGCGTGCGTTCAACTTTCCGCCGACGACTGTATTCTTGACCAAGAGGAACGGATACTCGCATAGAGAGGGCATGATCAGCAAGTGTTGGCTTCATTATTGGCCCAAGGTCCAACCTCTACAGTCTTACCCGGCTGGTTCGTGGCAACATGATCCGTACACGGAAAACATGACAATGAGACTCCCCAAGAGTGATGCGAAAGAAGTCAAGGCAAGCATCGTATTTCAGGTGGTTTCCTCGGGGGCATGCTTTTCTCTGGCACTCACTGTGAGGCCGAGAGAAAGAACAGGCAAGATCGGCCTGATATCAGTCTCGAAAGAGGCGGACAAGGCGGATCATGTCTTCAAGATGCTGAGCAACTTGCCAATGAGTAATCAGGTGAATCTGAAGGTGCCTGGTCTGTCTGTGTATGCTGAGTGCCGGGTGCAATCGATTCGAGGGTCATGGATGTGTGACGTTAAGGTTACTACGAGCTAGGGACTGATAGATGGGCTGGGCAAGTTGATTCTGGAGGAGGAATGGCTCTGAATTTGTGAGGATGAGCATAATGTTATCTGAGATCGCACAGTTGTAGACCTTATCTTGTTCAACCGTTGGCTTTGCGGGGGCATCCTGGGGCTTACCTCGCAGGTCAGACATACTCTTGGCGAAACTGTTGTATGTGACATACAGCAGTTTCGCCAAGAATCTGACCTTGGGCCAAGATCATCTCTGCTTCAGGTTTAACATCTTGGCGATGTCCCCAGTCTTGGCCTCGTGGGATCGACAATGCCCAGATTCAATTTACCCAAAACACTCCACTCGAGGTAATTCCGCATTCCTTCCGCACTCTCGCCTCGTGAGCGTGCTAATCTGCCTCATTGCGCTCAGCTGGTCAACCTTGCAGGGGTCACGAGTCTTGGCAGACCAAGATAAAGACGCATGGGCATTCCTCATCTTTCAACTTCAAACAAAACCTTCATCTCTTATTCGAGTATTCAATTTCACCAATCATGTGTTTCCCACGGCGTAGCAAAAAGCCGCAACAGCCAGAGTTTAATATTTACGACATCAACTCGCGACCTGTCTTTGATGATGCATCGAGCTTCAAGCGACATAGGCTCCACAAAAGTCAACGGACTAAGCGTGATGGATGGAGTTGGTGGTATGATGCTGTGTGGTTTGGCAGCGGCCCCAAGAGAAGCAGGAGAAAATCGAGATATGGGGACGGAGGAGGTGATGGTGTCGGTAGTGGTGGTGGAGGAGGATGGTATGGAGACAGCGGATGCGGAGATGGAGGAGGTGGTGATGGAGGTGGAGGAGGCGGCGGCGGAGGTGAATAAGAGGACTTTGGAGGTATGTTTAAGCCCTTTTCAGCATGTTCTTGGGGTTCTAACTTGGGAACAGGATTTGCAAGACCCTCAAACTTTGTAGACCATCGCCAATGGCGCAGCATCTCCCACTTCAGCGTATCAGTTAAACAACCCAGAACAGCCAAATACCAATTTTCTTTCATTCTTCAGTACTCTAAGCTTTTAATAAGTCGGTGTTGATACTCATGATGGGGCTCTGGGTGTCTGTCCAGCCTCCGTTCCTCCAGGGCCAGCAACCTGGCCTTGCTCACGCCACCATCCACATCAAGGACAACATCCTCCTCAAGGACTAGATATTGAAGAAGAGAAGCAACGATGTTTCAAATTCACTTTTCAGATAAGAAATGATAAGTTCCAGTACGCTTGGGTCCCCTATGTGCTGATAGCCAAGCCTTGGGTTATGTAACCAACCCCGACCATCACGCGACTCTCGGCCTCACGTTACATATTCGGACCCTCGTCCTCGGCAGACCGATTCATTCACCTTTCATCTACCTCGACATACAATGATCGAATGTTGCGCCCATGGCGTTGGTGATAAGCCCTTCCTCTCGAAAGGGCCAGCAGGACGAAGTCCATTTGTCTGTTCGCACGCATTGCGATGCGTGTGGTTTCTACCTCTTGGTCGGGGAGCCGTTTCTCTGCCGTACGTACATCTCACCACTACCAGGATGATCCCCTCTATGCGTTTGACTCACCGCCATATAGTTGAATGTCCTGCTACAGGTCAGCCAAAGGTCTATGGCCTCTTCAGGCTCCCACTGCATTGCCCCCTTGGCCAGACTTTCCACAGTTTGCGACTATGTCGTCAACCCTTTTGCGATGCTTGCAACGAAGCCCCCGACGTGGCGACACTCCACACTGAGTGCTTCAACGTCTTTATGCAAAAGTGCACAGCGGCAGACAAGCTAGAGAGGCTGACCTGTTTCGCTACGTGGAGAGAACCCTGGCATGCCGGTCCATCTCTAGGACTCCATCCTCGTCTGGATATCAAGAAGGCGATGCATCTCGCTGCAGACCTGTGCGACATGCAGAGGCTTCGTTCCCTCCCTCTTGAGATTGCAGAAATGATTCAGCGTCTTTCGGAATCTGCTGTTTTCTGGCGATACGCTTCCGTAATGGAGCTCGTCGACCGCGCATCTAGGGCTGGGAATACGGAGAAGCAAGCACTCACTTCATATGATATCGCCGTGGTCGATACATGGGAACGGGGCTTCTCGCCGATACTTACTCGTCGCTCTCATTGTCCCAGTCCGAATGCATTTATACGCATCAAGATAGATTCGTGTGGAATCAGCAGCATCGAGAGGCTTCCCAAGGCTCCCTCCCTCTCCAACTCTCGCTCTGATTCTTTGGCTTACATCGTCGAAACGGAGCACTCTCTGAGGAATATGACTGTTAGTTTCAAGGTTTGTATCACTTAATATACGTCACTCAATATCTTGTCTTTTCTAACATGGCTAGTTTGGACTTTGTCGCCTTGTTCCTCTCCCGGGAATCAATCTACTCCATATCTGGGATAAGCCATGCTCGCAAAGACCATTCGACTGCGTTCTCTACAGTTCATCCCAATTAACAAAACATTCTTGGTTTCGTCAACTAAGGACCATCGATCCCCGGGACTGCACAGGTATCACTTTCTTCCTCGGTTCTGAAACCTGGGCGATTCATACACATTCGTCTTTGGAGCCGACCGCCGAGGCTACTTTCCGTAAACTCTCTCAAGAGAGACAGCACAATGTGGTTTGGGTCTATGTTCCCTTGCCTGCTTCGGACCGTGTGGAGGCCTTTGGGATCCAGAATGAGTGGTCAAATACTGGTACTCCACGTCAGGGGGCATGCTACCTGGTACGATTCTCCTTGATTTGTTTGAAGTCGACTTCTAACAGTAGCAGCTACGAACCGTGCTCTGTGGTGACATTACCGTCGGCTCATATCAGAGAGGAGAAACAACAGTCCTATCCAGAGCCACAGCCTATGGCCTTGCCCTAGTATACGATGTCCCTGAATTTTCCCCAATCTCATTTCTTGGTGTGATATCCAACAGCAAGGACCAAGTCGAGTTTACATCTAATACCCCCGTTTCTTCCCTGCCCCCTTTCAGAAGGCCGTTCTTCTCCTCGGCGCCTCTCTCAGGTGTTGTCAGAGCCGAGATCTTCCGTGATCTAGACACGGGGTTCTGCCGGGGTATTCTTCTAACATATGGCAACAGGGGCCAGCGAGCACTTGGGCAATGTCGAGTTGGAATCGACTATTCAAATACCTGTGCGTTTCCAAGGTGGATTTGCATTGCCAACTTCCAGCATAGTCCCCCAAAGCGAGGTTATCGACTCCAAGTCAGCGAGGTGGAGGTGACACATGCCACTGAGCACACTCATCGCTTTCAGGGAGTACAGTGGGAATGTTTCCCGATGAAAGGATGGTTGGAATTTTGGTTCCGTCGGCAAGAGTCTCAAGTGTACCATATATGGGGGGATTAACATGGGCGCATCTTTTAATCGTCCTTCAAGTTCATGGTGATGGCAGTGAGGCAGTCAGATGGTCGGCACTGGGTAGGCCCTACTGGGGCTATCTACGTTTGAGAGAAAAAGACTGCGCTATCTTGTCGATGCTTCAGAGAAGCCGTACCATCTCAAACATGCTCTTACAGAGAAATGGTTATGCAAGTAGTCGGGTTATGGCAAATAATGGAATTGAGTTATAAGGGGTTTTGGATGAGACAAATTGGACGCTACGATCCAGCAAAAAATACAAAAAGAACAATGCGATAATAGATAGATAGGAAAAGTCATGACAAGAGGCTAGCACCCGTAAAGGATGAAAAAAAAAATGAAGCGAATGCAAAAATGAAATTCGAGTCCCCGAGACCTGGCTCGAACAGGTGACCTTTCGGTAACGAAAGAGGCAGTTACAGCCGAACGCTCTTCCAGCTGAGCTACTCGGGGATCAGTGGTTGATACAAGGAGTCGAATTATTAGTATCTATAGACATTCTCCAGCGAACCCTCATCTCGAATTTGCGATACTTCACAATGATCCAACACATTCTGTTTAACAACATTGTAATAGATTTGCTCAATTCGTCATAAAATATCTGTCGACTAGGCTAAGAGAAACTCCAACATGACCGGTTTCTTCCCCACCCCTTGAGCGCCAGACCATGTTCCGGCAGCTGAACAACCCACACAACTGTCCATGGGTACCACAGCATGAAGATGGGTGTACCGGTTGCGCTACCATACCACCACTATTCATTCAAAGGTGGTCACCAAGATCACCAGACCCGACCTGTCCACTCGGAACAACATCTTGACCAGCAAAAAGCCCGCGCCTCAACTGCGCTTGGATCTCGCCTTTCGCTAGCTCCCAGCGGCTTCGCACGGAAACTAGCCGCTAGCGAGTGCTACGCCGGGAGCACCCCGTCAAGCCACACAGTCACATTCGATCTCAAGATCCCTCGGCCTTGCACGTTCAGATTGGATTAATTAAAAAGGCTTGTGACGACCGCGGCCTCGGGCAGATGAGCCGTCTTTGGGAGAAGAGGAATCACAAACCACATCCCACGGATCTAACGATGAGGCGTTGGAGAATTTTTCGTTGGTGGTGTTTTAGTGCTCTGTAGACTGCTGAAAAAGAAACGAAAAGAACCCCATCGCTTACAGAGCCATGACAACGGTCGAGCCCTTTACCAAAGAGTCAGATGCATCCAGTGGACCAGTCTGTCGGGAGGTGTCAATGAAATGACGGGCAGGACACGTCATGAAGCGCGAGCGCATTATTTAGACTTGCAGTAGTTTTCTCGGTCTTGTCGGGATCGTGAAACTGTGATAAGCATGATCAACAGAGACGGCGTTGCAACGAGATGATGCAGGTCTCTCGTTTTGGCTTCCACGTGCTGAGGTTCACAGCTGAAGAATTTCAAGCCACTGTTTTCTCCTCGCGTGTAGAAAAACAGGTCCAGACCACCTTTGACACTCGGGAGGGCCGTTGAAGCTAGTTCCAGTATCGCGTGGGAAAGATGGCTTCTTCATGTTGTGGGGAGGGAGGCTGTTTTGTGACACGCAGTCAGTTCTCAGAGATCGGGAGAGCATGTGGATCGACAGATTGTTTGTTTAGCTTGAGCATTTCAGCTCCGATGACCTGGTCTCAGTGGAGATGAAGCCGCAGGAAAAAACAGTGGGAACAGCATCTCAGCAGTGAGAGTAAAGAATGAGAACCCAGGGGACCCCTTGCAGTTCAATGCAAGCCTCTCCCAACACGGACAATTTCGCTCAGGCCGCCTTCTCGCGTGGGTGTTGGACTTTTGCTTTGTTTTTTTCTGCACGCGCCTCTCTCATTTGAGCCTCGACAGGTGAGACACCCGGGGAGCAGGGAGACCCAGCGCCACGATTTTGTAAAAACCTTCAGTCAGCCACGGGAAGGTCTAGATCGTCAGGTTCATTGAGGAGCCTTGTTGAAAAGAGGGAACAAGTGCTCCGTAAAAGCCGTTTGTGGCTTTGGTAGTTTCGGCAACGGGCCGCCGTGCCAAGGGGCAGTAGAAGATCATGTCACGTTGAAGACATCACGTCACATTGAGACAAAGAGTCATGGTATGAAGAGGAAGAAAGACTGGTATTCAGTCGCGTTTTCATTAAGAATAATTGAAGCATCAAAATCCCTCCCAGAAGAAACCCCGCCAAAGATGTTCACCATAAACTCCCATACTCGTAAAATAAGTAACCCATAACCGCAATTAACGGGCTGTGGGGATTCCATTACCAGCCTCGAGGGTATCGTTAGAGTCGATCGAGCATCGTCGATCCTTGACAAACTTTGGCCAGGTGTTGGTCAGGACCAGATACTTGATGCTTCCCTCGGCGTCGTCGAATACACCCGCGTCAAAGCCCTCCGGGATGTCGCCCCAGTAGAGGGCCTTGTCACCGATGTGCTCGACGTCATTGCTGATGGACTCGGTCATGATGCCTGTCTCGGAACCGTGTGAAGATGCTGATGAGGACTTGACCTTTGTTGTCATGGCGAATGAGTCAAAGGGAGTCGCGGGGTCGACGTTGCGCTTGTCGCCGTAGAGAATGCGTGCTGAGCTCTCAAAGACGGCTTCGAGTTTTCTTAGGTCTTGCGAGGATAGGTTGACCTGGAACTCGGCGTCGCGGGAGCTGACAAAGTTGGTATAGATGCGGAGGGCGCTGTTGAATCGTTCACGGACAAGTTCCTGTACTGAGGCGTCCTTGATCTTCTCGGGGTCGCGGACAGCTGGGGGTAGTGATGCCTTCCACTCGGCGACAGCTCTCAAAAAGGCAATGTTTTCACCGGAAAAGTCGCGAAGGGCCGAGAATTGCTGAAGAGGCTCGGGGTTGCGCTCGAGGACATACTCAAGAGCCTCCATGGTCAAGATACTCTCGCCAGAGCCGCTGCTCTTGACGGAGCCGTCCTTGGACCAAGACGTAAAGGCAGACACGGCGACTGTTGTTGATCCGGTGGCGACGGACCTAGCACCCTTGGTAGCAGCCTTCTTGTTGAGTTGCCATTGAGCAATAGAGTCGAGGGTCTCTTGTCGCAGGGTCTGGTGTCGGATGACCTCGACGCAGGGGAGGAAGACGGTGAAGATCTCGATCATCATGACGGAGATGGCGAGCCTAGGCGCAGTGAGCTTTGCATGTTCTCGAACGAGATGCAAGGGAAAAGATGGCTTACCATTGAGGAGGAATCCAGTACTTGTTGACGGGAGCCATGGCGGGAACATACAAGGCGATGAGCCACATAGGTGTAGCGTGAAGACTGTGTCTCGGTCAGTGTGGGTTCCAAGTATGTCATCACAAGGGATACTGACCTGGCGATGCAGCAAGCTATGGTCTGCGTCCTCCATCCCTGTGTATCATTGACACCGCGAGCCTGCCAGAGGATGTAAGGGGCGACGATCCATGCCCAGAAGAACTGCCAAAAGACCGAGGGCCACCTGTCGAATAAATGTTAGTCGGGGTCAATCTCGGCGGAAACATTGAGGCCTACCATTCCCAGCCCTTGCCCATCTGAGACTTGCGGTACTCTTCCGAGCCGGGATGGACCTCGGTGCCGGGGATACCGAATGAAGGGTGGAATTTCCGAGAGATAAGAAACATGGTGATGGTGAGGATGAGCTGAGAAGAGTCAGTTGCTGATGACCATGTTTGAGGGTGTAGTATATAGGTCGTACCTGAACAGCCATGCCTGCGCCGATGGTGATGTAGATTTTCTTGTTATAATCAAGGGACTTGAATCGAGCAATAAGAGAACCGGGACGAGATCGGTTAGACTTGGAAGGAGACTTTTCGTCCATGGCAAACAGCTCCTTTTGCTGCTTGGCGACATGGAGGAAACGGCTGTTGGAGGCGTGGAAGAGGGCGACACCAAAGGGAAAGTAGGTGCTCATGATCCAGTACTCGCCCTCGGGGGTCCAGAGCGGGAAGTAGACGTAACCCGTCTGGACGGCGCCCCAGTAAAGGTGCAGGAGAATGATGGCAGCAAACGACAGAGGCAGACCTCGGATCCTGAGCAGAGGCATATCGCGACGGCGCCAGAGAAAGTACATTCCGCCCGCCAGTATAAAGGTCCAGGCGAGGGCAAAGACGATCCAGAAGATGCCCAGGGCATCGAGCCGCGCCTCGGGCTTTGGGGTCCCCGACTCGGCCATTGTTGCTGTCTGTCTGCTTCTGTTTGTTTGATGTGGAGAGAGTAAAAAACGTGGGACGGGATGAGAAATATCGAGGGGGAATGGGAACAAGTTAATGAACGTGGTTTTGAAAGGAATGTGTGGTCTCCGCCAACAGAAAAGGGAAGCGGAGATGACGAGTTATTATGTATTGGATGGGAAGTGTCTGAGTGGGAGTGGAAGAAGAGCAAACAACTACTCTCTCAACCCCTGCCCTGGACTCCAGCTCGGGAGGAAGTACGCTAGCTTCGAGTGAATCTGGCTCCCGATCGTGTTGATCCTGGCCTCTTGTGAAGTAGGGCTGCCTCTAGCCCTGGCTTCTTACCCTTGTCTTCCGATATGTCAACCCGCCAGTCCGGGAGAAAAAGCTGCTTGGAGGGGGGGAAGGGGACGGGCCACCATCACAATTGAGATATCGGACCAAGGCCCCAGCTCCCCATCACCAAGTTGGCAAGCATTCGAACGCTCAGACGGGGATCGTGCAGCACCCCTTACCGAAAAGGCCAAGCAGTTTGTGCAAGGATAAGCCGTTATTCTGTCTAGCACACCCCCTACGTAAATGCAGATCGTCGCAATAGCTCGGCAGAGCCGTATTTGCTTCTTGCTCAAGAGCTCTCTCAAGGGCGGCAAGGGAAAGTGGCTGAGACAACAGGGCAAGGATCAGCGGCGCAACCCACGCGCCCACGGCCAACCACGGGTGCCTTTTACAAGCTGTGAGGGATCAGCGCCTCCCCGGTTGCCCTGAAGACCAGGGAAAGAAAAAAAAAAAAGAGTCCTTGCTTTTGGGGGAGAGGAGATTGTGCCCGGCCAAACTCTGTCAAGCCACATAGAGACAGGCGGAACGTTTTCCTGTGTGTCTTTCCTCTTGTGTTTTTTCTTTTGCTGGGTCTTGGCCTTTGTGTTCAGGCGCCCATGACGAATAATGACTGCTCCGTGGCGCCAGGTGATTGCTCTTGACCGTTGTGATGAAGGACGAACAGATGCAGGCCATTTGGTGAATACGGCCGAGACACGGGACGTCGCGAGAAAAGTCAGTGAGTTTGTATTACCGCAACACGCGAGAGCTATTCAATTCTCTGAGAATTTGAACAGAGTTTGTTAGTTGTCTCTCCTTTGGGCGCATCTCGAAACCGCCTTCTTTTCCTTCCCCCTTCTTCCAACGCCCGTTGAACGTGTCTCGAGCTGTCACAGACCCAAAGTCAGTTTTTCTCCACGCGATAGACAGATTCTTGGTGAGTCTAGAGGGTTTCTGTTGACTCAAGCCCCAGCCTTCTACGCGTGCGTGTTTTGCCTCCCTTGCAGTTATTCCTGCGGTGCCATCACCCTCCCTTACACAGCGTAGAGCACGAGGCCAGAACCCCCAGCCAGCCAGAGGAGGCGTCTTCCTCGCAAGAGGCGGGCTGAGATGGACATGGTCTCCACTTGTGATGATCGTCACGTCCAACCAAGTGTTTCCCTCCACCGTTTGGTTCCTGGTGCTGGTCCTGGTCCTGGTGCTGCCGTGAAAGCTTGCTTGCGGCAGTGAGATTCCACATGGACATGGGTGTTTTACTGGGCAAGGTAAGGTCCACCATCCCCAGCAAAACGGAGAATTATTCGTTTTTTTCCCGCTGTCTTCCCTGCCCCCCCCCCCTCGGTTCTTGGGGATCGCTCAATTAATCTCATCCCTTCTATCGGTGTCACGCTGAAAAGAAGAAAGGAAAATATGAGAGGTCGTCGCCAATCTCTTTTCGGGTTGCATTGAAGCCGGCGCTTTCCCCCACGCGCCCGCGATAAACGAAGACGTGAAAGGGACGATCTTTCTGAATTTGTTGGTGATGGGTTTAATGCTCTGGCCCACTGTTCATTCACATTCACACACCCTGAGCTACCGCTGGGCCGAGAATGCCGTGAATTGGATTGTGACTTGAGAAGACGCCTCATGGTCTACGGAAGAGGACAAACGTGCTCTCTTTGTCGAGACAATGGCACCGAGCGAGGCTTGGCTTGGCCTTTGCTTGGTCTTCTCAGCCCTAGCCTCTCTCTAACGGAACCTGTTGGGAGCGATGCCCGGGGGCTGTGAGGCGTTTTTGGGGGCACATCATCAGGCCCAATCGACCTTGTTGACTAGCACGAGGACAATATCTTGCACCCGAGACGATCTCAATGTGCCAAACGAGATAGCCCCGGAGGCCTAGATCTTTTTTATTCTCCTTGGTCAAATTGCCAAAGCGCCTACCAAATGAGGGCCAAGCACCCGGTCGGCGAACTGGTAGGCCGTAGCGAGCGCTGATCAACAGGATACTGTCGTCATGGTCTCGTCGTTGCTCGCCTAACCGATCTCTATCGTGCGTCCCAAATCGCTGGATCAATTTCCTGGCGCAAAACTCTGATGGAGGCTTTGACCTCTGTGCCTTGTGCCTGTCTCTGATAGAAGAAGCTTTTGGCTGATGTGAGCGAGGCGTTTAAAACGGTCCAAGCTGCAATGGCTTCGGGCAAGCACGCGGCCTGTGCTACATTTTTTGCCTTCTGTCTCTTTCTCTTTTCTCAATGGTGAATCAATAATGGCTTGGTTCTCTCTTGTTTCGTCACAATGGCGAGATGTTTCGACCGCTTGAGCTCTCTTCCCCGCTAAACCTAGGTGCCCGTTCCCGCCTTGACCACCTATTTCTCAGCTCGAACCGAACCTCGGCGTGTTCACGTCGTCTTCTGACAAGTTGACGAGTCCCTTTGTGAGCTGTCAGGAGATTGCGTTGTGGGGGATGATCGGCATTTGAGAGCCGGGGGTATCTGGTCCCGCGTCCAGGCACAACAAGGGTCTTACTGCGGGTTTGAAATGACGCAGCATTGGCAGGTGAGAAGTAGGGCCGACAAGAAGACCCCAATACAGCAAGGTTAGGTTCTTTTAACATGATCATCACAAACGGGTTCACATATGCCGAAAGGTGTCGGCCCGCTCTTGAACGACAGGCACAACGTGGGCCTTTGACAAGTCTAGAATGGGGAAATGGAAATGCCATTTCTGGTTGCCAAGAGTCCAAGGGACTTGGGTCTTCCCGCTAGCCTAGACTGAATAGTAATCCACTGCCTTCTCTGTCTGCCGGCCGGACGGCACATGGGTTGTCTCAACCCGCCGCCTTTTCTTCAGCAGAGCAACAGAGTCAAAACTGTCAAACTCACTGAAACATGTTGGACAGCTTCTTCACCGGCCATGCACGTGCATCTCGAAACTTCTCCACGACCCCCCGTAGGGCTCGACGCTCATAGTGGTCCGTGAAAAAGTCGCCGTACAGCTCCATGCCGAACGCCGCGTGGACGAGCGCTGGTGGGCAAGCCGGATGGCACAGACTGATGCCGCACAGGTCCAGGATCATTTGGCGCACCTCGTTCTCAATCTCCCTCCATCGTGCGCGTGAGGTCGAGTGGCCTCTTTGTGACGTCAGCTTGTTGACTCAAAAAAGAAATGCCGAATAACTCACCCGAGGAACGGGTTCTCGGCCATGAGAACCATCTTGGCAATTATACACAGTTGCATGCTCGTCACCTCCAATGCGGAAGCGTACCAGATTGTCGGAAATATCTCCCCGTTGGACCTGTCAGCTGGACGCACGAAATAAGGCTGGTACTCTTGCAGCGCCTCTTCCTCAAGCACCTCGCCCTGTTTCTGAAGTCGCACTACACCATCTGTCAGCTAAGCTCTTTTCAAGGTCAACATGGTCAACTCACGCCATTCTTGCTCGGATCCGTCAGCCCAGCGCCACTTGGCCACCTGGGCCGTGTGTAGTACGATCTTGTTCGCTCTCGACGCCCCTCGACCATACTCTGGGTCTAGAATCATCTTTGGTGGGTGTCGTTTGGTGAATGAGTGATATAGTTCCTGGCGTACAGCCATCCAGTACGCGGCCTGAATTAACGACCGTCGCCCAAAGAGTGTCTGTGATGGCGGGCTTCTAAGGACCGCGTCGATGATTGCCAGAAAGTTCACCTGCTCTTTCGAGCGCGGACCCTCGTTCTCATCCACCTGACTATCGCTCCGTGCCTCTTCCTCTTCATCGTCAATTTCCTCTAGCTGCCGTAAAATCACCGCCGTCGCTAGGATGCATTCGAGACGATCGTCGTCTTGGATGACGTGAAAGTCTCGCAATGCTGGTATACATTTGAGCGTGTACTCAACCGCGTCATGAGGTGTTAGCTTCGGAAGCAGTTGACCTTGATACAAGATGCCACGTGCTGTCCTGTATTTCGGTAACCGAGTCAAATGCCGGGCTGCGAGTGCAAATATCGCGTGGAGCAAAAAAGGGTGTTGGCGTGCTCGGATCGGCACCACCAACTGAAAGTGCCTTCTCTCATCGCAGAGGTCAAACTAGTGTCATTTAGCCAAGTTTTCAATGTAATTTCAATGCTAGAAGCGCACCCAGTGTGATAACTCTTCCACAAAGTAGCGTAATAAGCACGCTTCTTGAGGATCCTTGAGCGGAAATGTGGTTGATTCTCCCGGCGTATGAAATGGCTGAGAGTGTGGTGAAATGGCATTGCTGTTCCCTCGATGGTGAGACTGACCATAGGAAGGTGAAGGGTGGTCGGGGTTTGAGAGATATCCGCTTGAAACGCTGGTCAAGTCGGGGGGCGAGCGTCCGGTTCCAGGCTGCCAAGAGGGTGGTGTTTGATAGCTAGGGGAGCCACCAGCTTGGTGTTGTGAATCGATAGAACGGTTAGAATGAGACATGGGGAAAGAATGGCTACTTTTCAGAGAAGGTAGCTCATTGAATCCCGGTTCTCTCGACCCAGAGGTCGTTTCCATCACATCCGTCCCTGTTGAGGCAGACCCAGGATGACCATCGATTTGATCCCCTCGTGAGTTGACGCAGACTGTTTCATATCTGAGTAGGTTTCTGGCTTCAAAATTCTGCATAAACCTACACTCTTTAATCTCCCCGCTCACCCAAGTCTGGTTCGTGTTGAACGGTGCCATCGACGCATTCCGGAAAACCGTCTTTTTGGCAGGACGGGCGCAAGGGAGATTCTTTGCTTGACACCGATTACATCTTGGCTTTGCTTCGTCGCCTAGGTTTGATATGCTCAGTCAGTCTCGAAGGAAACAAGATGAAGCTCAAGATCCAGATGGTGATACGTACACTTGACATGCTTCTCTATGAGGTCCGTCAGCGCAAGCCACGGCTTCACATGCACCAGGCCACCTCACCTTTACACTGGAGACATGGTCTTTTAGCTACTGGCATGGTTTCCTACGACTCCCCAAGATGTCGGAAACGCAAAGAGTAGGTAATCGAGGGTTTGTCACTGGCTCCCCCCGCCACAGAGATTATCCACCTCTCACGGTTCATCGGGCATGCGTTGCTTTTGCCATCACGTGAGGGGTTTCGCTGTTCTCTCCGAGGTGTTGCAACTACCCTGTACCATGCCAAGATGTGGCCAGTTTTACTCACCCCAGCGTAATTAGACCTATATCGAGCTTGAACAGAGAGTTATTTCATGAGAATGATTAAATAAAGGTGTTCTTAATGCAGGAAATACCTAACATGCAAGCACTGTGTCACAAAGATCTCTGTTTCACTTAGCGCATCGCATTTAGCGTCAAGACCCATCAACATGTCAGCCTCATGCTTCACCACTTGCATACCGCAGCTCAAATCGAACCATTTCTACATTTCCCCAGTCTGAGAACCTTGCAAAAACGGAGCCATGTCAAGACAAACGAGATCCACCGCGAAAAGGTTAACTCGTATACGCGCAACCACTCCCGCGACGCGAGTGCCCGATCAGGAAAGCCGACTCTTTGACGACGTGAACGCGTGGGAGACTTGGCTTGATGAGAATCACAACATCAACTCGGGGCTTTGGCTCAGACTTGCCAAGAAGGATTCTGGTGTATTTTCTGTCACCTATGATGAGGCACTCGATATCGCCTTGTGTTTTGGATGGATCGATGGCCAGAGAAAGGCACTCGACGCGCAGCACTTCATTCAGCGATTCACACCGCGTCGCAAGGGGAGTCTCTGGTCGAAGCGCAACGTCAACAAGGTCGCGCCTCTCATAGAATCAGGAAAGATGCGACCGTCAGGCCAGGCCGAGATCGACGCGGCTCAAGCCGACGGTAGATGGGAACGGGCGTACTCTGGATCCAGCAACATCGAGGTGCCCAAGGACTTCCAAGCAGCTCTCGACGACAACAAGGCAGCTGGTGAGTTCTTCAAGACTATCAACAGATCGCAGCGGTATTCTTTCCTGTGGCGGCTAGAGACTGCTAAGCGTCCGGAGACGAGGCAGAAGAAGATTGGGCAGTTTGTCACGCTGTTGGCAAGCGGAAAGTGTCTATAGGTATATCGTTGGATGTGGAGTTTCCAGGTGTATTACAAGAGTGTGGGATTAAATAGCATCTGTCTAGAGAACAAGCCGTGATTAAGTAGTTTTAGTCGTGTCTGGCAATGTACGTAATTGAAACGCGTGTCAATAGTCGTCCTCGTCGTAACCCCCTTCGCCCTCCCCGTCCGACTCGTCTGCCATGCCGAACATGAAGGGGTTCCTCTCCCTCTCATCCTCATCGTCATCCTCTTCGTCCTCGCTATCCAAACCAGCAGTCCGGCTGCTTTTGTCGTCTTCATCTTCTGAGTTCTCTTCGTCGATGGGGTTCTCCTGTCGGTGTAGACGTAGTCGCTCGGCCAGAGACATTCGTGCTGGCGGCACGTCTTCTTCGTCCTCATCCTCATCCTCCGATTCTTCTTCGCTTTCTTCATTCTCCTCATCCTCACCGTCGCTCGATGCGTCGCTGTCGTCGGCGTTTTCATCTGGTTCTTGCTTGGGGGCGCCTCCATCCTCCTCATCTTCGTCATCATCATCGTCAGACACCACAGCTCGAGCTGAACGCTGGCTCCTCCCTTGGGACTGCACAGGTTCTTCATCCTCATCGTCCTCGGATTCGTCGATGCGATCAGTCCTCGCTCGTTTGGCTGGCTGCACGTCCTCATCTGACTCGTCATCAGAATCCGACACCACTCGTCGCTTGCGTCCTCTGGGTACCGGTGCAGCTTCGGGTTCTTCAGGATCTGGTTCTGGGCTGGAGAAGTGTGCACCCGAGCCGTCATCTGATGCTGCATCCAGATCGACGCGAGAAGGCTCAGGAGATCCTTCGTCCAAGGAAATTCCTTCTTCGTCTGAATCTTCGTAGGTTTCCACAATCTCGTTGTCATCGATGCCGTCGCTTTCATACTCATCCAAGTCGGTCCCAGATTCATCAACGCCGTCTTCGTCTTCTGACTGTTCGTCTGAGCCCTCACTGTCGCTGTCGTCGGGGTTGAGACCAAGGGTTTGTAGCATCTCAAATCGTCGTAGGCCACGTTCAAATTCAAAGACAACCATGGGCCATGCCTTGACGCCTTTTCGAAGCAAGAGACCGTCCAATGGTTCGGGTAGGTTATCCAAATCTTCATCTCGTTGCATCTGGAACTTGGCGAAATCGGCATGGTTGCGCAGATCAGGCCAGCAGTATAGCCACTGTAGGTTCTCTCCCAAGCCAGGCTGTCGCTCAAAGGTCTGAGTGTGGTAGCGATTGATGAGGTCAGAAGTGCACCAAGCCATCCTGGATTTCCGACAATCCGCAAATGATTGGCACACAAAGAATGACTCTAGCTGGTCGAATTTGACCAAAAAATTGGAGACGGCTGTTCCATCTATGTGATCAAGGGACCTCCAACCGCTGAGGGCGAGATTTTTGATTTCACTTCCAAACTCTGGGAGGTGGAAGACGTGATTGCCTTCTGGGCTGCCAAGTCCGTTTATCAGGACGACATCGGAATCCCGGTTGAAACGAACAACTGCATCTCCTGCTCCGGCATCCATGCTGAGAGAATGGGGAAAGGCGTTGGTGGCCATGGCGCGTGATTCGTGGTGGACTGCAAGGACAGTTCGGAGGGTCCTGGTTTGATCGTCGAGTGCGATGCCATCGCGCACAGTCCAGACAAATGCACTGGCCGCATCCGGATGCCTGGCAGTTCCATAAGAGATGCTGAAGTCGAGAACACGGTGTCGCGCGCGAAGCTCTGGACAGAAAAGTTCCCAGATGCGTTGGCGTAGTTCGATTGGTAGGCGACAAAATTGCGGGAAATAGGCTTTTGTCAAGCTTGGGACACCTCGATCTAGCTCATCTTCGTCAGAGGACTCCTCGCTGGACTCGTCCTCACTGCCCTCGGCGGCCATTGTGTCGAGTAGGCCGCCGCCATCCGAGTCATCGGAGCTGCCATCATCGGAGTTGTCATCGGAATTTTCATCAGAATTGTCATCATCGGATTCATTTTCGCTCAACTCCTGATCACTCGGTCTCTCGTCGCCGTCGACATGATGATCCGAGCTTTCATCGTCGATGGGAGATTTAGCCATTTTGTTGAGTGTGCTGTGAAGAACCCCAGGCGCGTCAAGCCACGCGTGGAAAAGTTGCGATGCTGAGGTTCGCCTGTGTCAGATCACGTGATGAGATCTCAAAATCCACGTGATTTTGCGAGATGAATGAATGCAGGGAGAGGATGGCAGCCTCATCAGGCATTCATTCACTGAATCAGCGTCTCCATCTCGTCGCATCGTTTCTCCATCTCGATCCATCGCCTCCTCGACTTTCGCATCATGCACATTCCAAAACCCATTCGATCCATACGTCAACATGGCATTTCGGCATTTCGTCTTCTCCCGAAGACCCATTGTTTGAGGAGGTCCTGACTAATCTGTTAGCGATCCAACCCTGCGTGCTCGCTCATCGGCTCAGGCTTTGTCATGCATCCACCGCCCGAATAGCTTTGCGCTATCCCCCCACGTCGGCCGCCTCTGATTCGATCCATCCCGTTAAGGCTGAATCTTGACCGGTCTTGGCATTCCCCGACGCACCGAAGCAAGTTTAGTTGATGGTGGTAGACGTAGCCAAGGTTCAGATTGGTAAGGCCCTGTAATCAGGCCTGTAGGCATGCGGCGCGCTACGCTACGCACTGCACCAGCCGAGGACGCCGGTGCAATCATCACCACCGTGTCATGGAGCTTGATGGAGGTATAAAAAAGGATCGCCAGCTCCTTGAGTAGCTGTTGTATCTAGCATCATTAAATACCTACTCCAGCATCTTCAATCGCATCTATTCCAAATCCTTTCAACCGCAATCATGTCCAAGGTCCTCACTGTTTTTGGCGCCACTGGCAACCAGGGCGGTTCAGTTGTTCGAGCCATCCTGAACGACCCCGCTCTCTCCAAGGAGTTCAAGATTCGTGGCATCACCCGTGATGTTTCCAAGCCAGCTGCAAAGGACCTCGCCTCCAAGGGTGTTGAGGTTGTCGCCGTGAGTGGTCAATTGCATTTCATCCAATTTACCATAATTCTAACTGATCGTTTAGGCCGACATGAACACTCTGGAGCAAGCTGCCCCCGCTGTCAAGGACGCCCACACTGTCTTCCTCGTTACAAACTACTGGGAGACTGAAAAGGGCAACGGAGAGATTGCCCAAGGCAAGGTTGTTGCCGACGCCTGCAAGGCTGCTGGTGTCAAGCACCTCATCTTCTCATCTCTTCTTGACACCAACAAGATCAGCGGAGGTCGCCTCACCCACATCAAGCACTTTGAGGGCAAGGCCGAGATTGAGGAGTATATCCGACAGATTAACATCCCCGCCACCTTCGTCCTCCCTGGATTCTTCATGTCCAACTTGTTCACTATGATCCGCAAGAACGAGGAGGGTGGCTACGCCTGGTCTCTTCCCGTCTCCGGCGACAAGGCTCAGGTGCCTCTGTTCAATGCTGGTGACGATAATGGTGAGTTGAAACATATCAAGAAGAGTAAAGAATTACATCTAACAACTTACAGGCAAGTTTGTCAAGGCTGCTATCAAGCACTTCCCTGACACCCTCAACAAGCGAATCTACGCTGCCACCGACTACTACACTCCCGATCGCATGATGTCCGAATTCTCTGAGGTTCTCGGCAAACCCGCCGTCTTCAACCAGATCCCCTCAGACGCCTTCAAGTCCTTCCTCTCCCCTCACGTCGCCCAGGAGATGCTGGAGAACATGCTGCTACTGGAGGATCCTGGCTACTACAACAAGGCCGACATCAAGGAGAGCGCTAGCCTTTTGGACGACAAGCCCACCACGTGGAAGGAGTTTGTCCAGGAGTACAAGTCCAAGTGGGAATAAACATGGGATCAACATAAACAAGTTAACTTTCATCTAATTAATTAAACAAATGCTATTATACGACGACATTGTGTACCTGGGTCACCAGTTGCTACCTACTATGGTCACTGCCATCTCAAGATAGCTGGGGAACATTCTGCTGTAAAGTTCAAAACAGGGCTCCTTGATATGCACACATCAAACACACTCTATGTCCAAACTGTTGTTTCCCCGTTGACAGGAAAATCAGCCCAGTTGTACTCAAAGACAGACCAAACTTGCTTCCTCTTTTCTTCCGTAAGTGTCCATTGCAAGTCGTACCTTGAAAATATTAGTTAGGGCGGTCAAGGTGTTGAGGTCTAACATACCAATACTGAGAAATGCTATGGGGATTCGTGGCCATCGCACGCCAGAAAACGAGGCGAGGGGTGAGACGGAAGTTGTGCAGCTCTGGGTTGAAATCAGGTGCAATGTGGCCAATGTCGCTGTCCTCTGTTGGATACTCGTCTATTCGGGGGTCAACAAGATCGATGAAGGCCGCTGCTATACGCCCTTCATCGTAACTCATCTTTCTCTTGTCGCAAGAGTAGTTTTCGAGATCAGGACCCGCTATCAGAACATTTCCTAGACCGTCGTGCCATCGATAGGCGTACTGAAAGTATTTGCCGTCGACTAGAGGTGTGCCGTACAGGGCCATGAGGCCGAGCGCGCTGGCATAGCCCTCTGAGATTGATATCGTCGTTAAGTCGTTGAGATTACAAAAGTTGTGCACTCCTCCAGCAAAGAGGCTTGCTTTCATTCGTGCCAAGTAATGGATAAAGTGTCCATACTCATGTCCCATAGTCGCTGGGATCTCAGACTGGCTGTCGGGGATACTGATATAAACCGGATCTGCTGCAGCATCTGAAAAGAAGGCACCGGATGAAGGCGCTGGATACCAGATTTGGACTTGTGTCAGTTCACCGTCTCTGTTGGCGATCTCTTCCTTGACGTAGGATGAGAGGTATTCGTAGGCGTCAGCTACCCAGAGGGCGCGATTGTACTCGGTGTCCTCAAAGTTGATTGTTACTTCAATAGTTTCGCCTGCTAGGACAGTCCACTGCTGTTTTGCCAGACTCTTGCGAATCTCGCTCTGTACAAAATCCTCCGTTTCATCCCGGCGGGTGCCGATGGTGTAATGCTCTCCCCGAAGGATGACGTAGAGAGTATTGGTAACAATCTTGTGGTTTTTTCCGATGCTGAAGGTAAAGGTTGCCTCTCCGTTGACATCTGTGAAGGCTATCGAAGACCAAGGTCCGACTCTGTATCCTTCGGACTGGTCGAAGAGATCCGCATATGCTATGATTACGAGGTGGCGAAGTGGCATTGTCCGGCCCCAGCGGTCCGTGAATGTGAATTTGGCCTTTACATATGCCGGTACGATGTCGTCTCGGGTATCGAGTGATTTCTTGTCATGTTTTGAGTCACATGAACAGGAGAAGGATGGAGAGTGCTCCGCGTACACAGTGACCGTGCGATATACCGTCTCGGTGACAGGCTCGCATTTCGAAGGTGGGAATGACTGCGACTGATGAATTGACTCTTGACTAGGGATGGAAGGCTCCTCGGGTATAGGGGTAGAGCTGAATTCTGGTTTGGTATTAACAACGGGGCTTGGAGGCACCGTCGACGGGATTACTACCGGAGACGGCGTAGTTGAAGGCACGGAGGGAGTCGCGTCGTTCTTCTCTTTCGGCTCCATGTGGTCGACCGGTATATAAACTCCTGGCGTAGGTTTTGTTTCGGTTACCGTAACGTTGTCTATGCCCATCGGGACGATGGCCTTTCTCTCCTCCACGATCTCGTTGTTGATGTGAGTAGCGTGTTCCGAGATATTGCGTCCTGACCACCACTCTTGCTCTCGATTATAGAAGAGGATAGCTCCGCCCGTCTCGACTGAATACCGACCATTACTCCCATCGTCGACATTGACCAGAATGAGCAAGTCTTCCCAACCGTTTGTAGAGATGATGAATCGAAAGGTCTGTTCAAACTCTGGAGTTGCGTTCATGGCCTGAACAACTTCGCTGTAGACCGATGTGCAATTGTAGCTGGTCTCATTTGCTGGATAATATGGAGACGTATAGAGGTCTAACGACAAGGCATCCGCCTTTGATGCTACACGATGGAAGGCGACTGGAACGCGGACATCGAGAATTCTCTCGTGATCGTTGAGGAACTCGGGAATAGCGAGGATCTGGCTGGCGATGATAGTGGCTCGCCAACCGACATTTGGAGCGGTCGCATGGACAGGAAATATCCATGCTAACCACGCCAAAAATGCCACGAGATGCATCATTTCAGGGCGGTTGACAGTGATAGGGCGGATGTTGAGCAAGGACTGTCTGAGTGGTATTGACAGGGGAGGAGTCGCACATTTTAAGCTTGACAGGCTATGGTAAGCTTAAACTTATGTTTTCTCAGCGACATGCAGCTGAAAACTCGAAACCGCAAGGGGAACAAGACGGGTTACCTAGTTGAGAGACGGAATGAAGCCATCTCAAGCCGCTCATCGCTGGGCCACCATCATTGGCTAACAAGGGCACCTCCAAGAAAAGAGTCGAGCGAATAAACGGAACATGCCGTTAACTATGGGAAAGTCTAGTACAGAAAAAGACAGGTTTCAATGGACTTCAGTGCGTTTTGGGTCACAAGCCTCCGCCTCTTGTCGAGGCGCAATCCATCCCACGCAGTTGGTGCTAAATAGGGCTGGTCTAGACCTGAATTAGGGCGCCACGGAAACGGCGGAGTGAGGTGAATTCAGCCCTGTAGCACCAAGCCAGTGAGAGCCAGGCCCCCTCAATGGCCTCTGGAAGGAGCCGGCATTTCAGCGCGGCTGGATCGACAGCCAAGCCGGCAAATGAGATGCGCGGGGAATGACGTTGGGCACATGGGTTTGCTCGGCTGTTGTAAGTCCCGAAGCCTCTCGTAGGATGCTATGGACCTGAGAGACCCCTGGGACGTAATAGAAACCTCAGATTCGGATGAAAGAGTTCTATGTCCAGATGTATGCGACTCAGGCCAAGTCTCATCTTACCGTGCATGTCAAACATTTTTAGAAGCTTGAAGCACAGCTTGCTCAAACTGGACCTGAGTAAAGCAAAGCATCATAGACAGCTTTCTAAGAGGAGTGGCAGGTATGATATTCATAGGAAATGGATGGTATTAATCGAGAGAGTTTCCTTTCTGGCTTGACGCCCGATGCCTACCTCAGTCCCCCAGCCAACAAAATCTCCTGTCCCGTCATATATCCCGTCTTTGCCATCCTTGTCTCATGTCAGCTGTGGAATTTAGCGGTTGGCTAGAGTTCTTACATTGTCACAACGTTTGCGACCTCTTCCGGAACTCCCAGACGGTGTACGGGGATGCTAGCTGCGATGGCCAGTCCTGGGTCCTCTTCTCTCAGGGCCTCAAGATCAGCGTTCTTCTCCCATGTCCTGCACCTCAAGTCAGTAAAATTCTGTCTCTTGATGGGGGAATACGTACTGTGACTTGGGAGTCGGTATCATGCCCGTGGATCCAATCAAGGCGGGAAGAACCTGGAGTTGGAGGCTTAGCAGACTGTCAGAGTTAAGGATATGCAAGTGCCTTACGATATTGACGGTTACTCCCTCTGGCGCAAGTACCGTAGCAAGGTTCAGACCCATAGAACTGTCAATAGTTAGCCATATTCTGCTTAGACATGGAAAAACTCACCTGAGAGCTCCCTTTGTAGCTGCATAGTGGCATCCATTAATGCCACCTCCTCGACTAGCAATGCTTCCAACGAGGATGACGCGGCCCCAGCCTTGGGAGCGCATGCCCGGGAGACATGCCTTGGTGACCACAAACTGGCTCCGAGCGTTTACCTCCATGACTTCGTCCCAGTTGTCCTCCTCGATGTTCTGGATATCACGGATACGCTTTCCCACGCCAGCGTTGGCAACAAGGATGGACACTGCGGAGTGCCTTCCAGCCACTTCACCATGATTAAACACATTAGGAACAAGTGCCCTCGTGGCATCGCGGTTAGAGAGATCCGCAGAAACACAAAAGAATCGCTGCTCTGGAAACGAAGCGTGAAGTTCAGAGGCCAGAGCCTGGGCCTTCTCCTGCACGTCGGGGGTGGCTTGTCAGTCCGGGTCTCGAACCAAGGATATCGGCCGAGCCAAGACACTTACTTGACTCGAAGAATAGTGCAAAGCTACGTCGCAGCCCTCGGCAGCCAGGGCCCTAGCACATGCGGAGCCGATGCCTCCAATGTGCGGATGTCAGCTGGGGGGAGGGTCCTACACAAACTTGACTGCATCGAGAGGGAGGGGTAATACCTTGCGCCCGTTACGAGGGCCAGACGACCCTGAACTCGATTATCAACAGGCTTGATGTGATATGTCGTCATGGTGAACAACTGTGAGATGTTGGGTTGTGAGAAGCGGACATGTACTACCGAGATGAGAGCCCGGATAAGAAGAAGCAGATGATGCACGAGGATAGTGTCAAAGCGACGATAGAGTGCGGGGTATTCTCGTCCGAAACGCCGATCCGCCGAAGCTATCCCCGGATTCCCCGCTAATAGCAAGGATCTGGAGAGTTTACTGAGACGACATGTTGCACAGCCACGATGGGAATGAACCATCTGGACAGATTGGGGTCATGGCACATGGCTTTTGAGATGTTGGATCGGGTGAAGCAGTGTGTTTTCTCGCTGTCTCCTGGATATGTCTTCCGAGTTTCGGCTATGCTGCTTCAACTTGATGATTCTGATGGCCAGAGAAGATAGATTAGAGATACCACTCTATGAAACACCTATCTACTTAGCATGCTAAGAGAGTTTGACCGATGATACCTGTTTGTGGAGTAGACAGTCCGGGGAAATTAAGCTTAATTCTGGATAGCATCACGAACTAACAACGTCTAAGCATGCCTATAGGGACCGAACGATGACAATCATAGCCTCGCAAATGGACAAGATCTATGTCGTCGTAGTCTCGCATCCCTGTGCCCGCGTCCGAACATTCCCGATCTCACAGCCCTGACAATCACCAAGATGCCGAGATGTCTGCGTAGGGTCTACGTGCCCTCTCAAGAGCGAGCCACTCAAGAGGTTGGTTTTCGGCGAGACAATACGCAAAAGAACCGGGATCCAGGCGGTTAGGTAACGAAATCCATTGCCAAGAATCTGACGATGGTGCAGTCTGGGGTCCAAAGTGTCCACTATATTCCTGCCATGCGACGGTAACATGCGTGGATTAAAAATCCCTCGTCGGAATAGAGGAGACAGGGTCGTATTTTGGGTCCCTTTTCCGTATGTGCCAGCCTTTGTGATCGAACGTTTCCGCAAATGAAACCCAGGGGGGGCAACTCGGAGGGTATTTCTGTCTACCGAGCGACGATCAAATTGTTGATGGTGGCACAAACGCTGCTTAGCTGCGTAACAGTAGTTTTTAGCGAGTTAACTGCCGCTGCTTAATTCTGACTCAATCTTGCCTCGGCATCCATTATCCACGTTTTGATGGTCTACGCGCGTAGATCTTTGTCCTCTTCGGGGTCGTCTACACCGAAGTTTGGATATCCCCCGCCGTGTACCCTGATCCCAGCCTGACGAGTCATGACCCTCTCGCGACCAACATCTGACTTGGCGTAAGGAATACTCATTCGAGGTTTGTATTATGTATTTTGATCGTGACGATGTTGTATGAGTTATTAAGTCGACGTCTGACTTGTGTTACTCTGGCCGATAAAATGGCCATCATTCTTTACACAAGGTGCGATATAATACGTAGTTGCCGCCTCGCAAAGCCGCTGATCCCAACCCTTATTCTTGGCAGATCCACCAATGCGCTGATGATTACAGGTATTACGCCGAGAACGCAACACCATCCCACCTTGTCTGGAGGTCACGGATCTCCAAGTCCAGTCCCCAACTTCCCCGTGGGGAACCAGACCGGGGCGTGACGGTTGTTGATCATGGCCGTTTCAACTTGCATGGGTGGGCTTGAACCTTGTAGACCTTGTGATGTCGTCGATGACTAGAAAAAGGGACTGTCTCCCCCTCGTTGTGAAAGAGGACAACAAGCATTGCTACACGTATTGCATCTTACACTCTTATCAACAACGGTCTTAACCACCTTTCTACTTCTTCTCTATTCAATAAATGGGCTTCAATACTCATGCGTCGGGCACCAATGATCCGCCTGCAGTGCGGAACTGGCGTATCCATCTGATCGCCTTGGTGGCCAGCATGTCTGCGCTCGCCAGTGAGTCTATGACAGCATGATCCCCTGTGACGTGTAAAGGCTGACTTTTTTCAAAGTGGGATACGACACCGCAGTTATTGGAGGCACAATGGCTCTTGAATCCTTTATCCGAGACTTTGGACTCGACACGGCCGAAAAGACGGAGCGTGATACGCTCCAGGGCAACATTGTGTCGACCTTTCAAGCCGGTTGCTTCTTCGGTGCTCTTCTCACTTTCCCCATCGCTGAGAAATATGGTCGCAAAAAGACCATCATCGGCGCAGCTTTGGTTTTCTTGCTCGGCGGTACGCTCATGACGGCTGCTAATGGCAATATGAGCATGGTGGTTGGTGGCCGAGCCGTAGCTGGACTCGGTATCGGAGCCTCCTCTCTGACTGTGCCTGTCTACATTGCCGAAACTGCTGTAAGTTGATTCTTATCCTTGAAAAGTTCCTAGTCTGACATTTATAGCCACCATCGATTCGTGGTCGACTGGTTGGAATCTTTGAAATTGCCTCACAAGGTGGTGGTATGCTTGGCTTCTGGATCAACTATGCCACAGATCGTACCATCGATGTCAACTCCAAGACTCAGTGGATCATCCCTCTTGCTCTACAGCTGGCTCCAGGCTTGGGACTCGCTATCGGAATGACCTGGTGTCCTGAGTCTCCTCGATGGCTTGCACGTGGTGATCAGTTTGAGGCTGCCGAGAAGGTTCTCACCATGATTCGAGGACTTCCATCTGAGCACGAGTATATCCGTCATGAGATGGGCGAGATCAGAGCTCAGGTCGAGGAGAGAAGTACTAACAAAATGAGCAAGAAGGATCAGTTCAAGAAGCTGTTCCAGAAGGGCGTCCGCAATCGCATGGGTATTGGCATGGCCCTCATGTTCCTGCAGAGCTTCACCGGTGTCAACATTATCACTTATTACGCTCCCCGAATTTTTGAGAGTCTCGGAGTTCCAGGCACGTCGCTGAAGTTGTTCTCGACCGGCTTCTATGGAATCGCCAAGACGCTTGGCATGTTCCTCTTCACCTTCTGGGTGGTTGAAAAGGTTGGCCGGCGTAAAGGCTTGATCTGGGGCGCCGCGCTTGGCTGCATCCCCATGTGGTATATCGGAGGCTATGTAATGAGGGCTGACCCGGCAGCCGCCGCCGCCGCCGGGGTTATCAACCGCGATGGCTGGGGATACCTGGCCATTGTGTGCGTCTACATCAACGCCGTTATCATCTGCGCGACTTGGCAGGGCATCACCTGGACGTATGCATCTGAGATCTTCCCGCTCGACATCCGCATGCTGTGTGTGGCTGTCACTACGGCCGATACCTGGTTGGGATCCTTCATCATTGCTCGATCGACGCCTTATATGATTTCTGATCTTGGATACGGAGCCTACTTTTTCTTCAGCGCCATCTTGGTGTGTATGGGTATCTGGTCCGTTTTCTTTGTCCCAGAAACGAAAGGTTGGTTTACCCTATTGCAACAACAAGCATATATGTACTGACGATCTCTAGGTATATCTCTCGAAGAGATGGATGCCCTCTTCATGAAGCCAGTCTACAAGACGGTTTGGGCACAAATACGAGGGAAAGAGGTGCTGGCCGCTGATCGCCCCGACTCTCCGTTCGATGATGACGAGAAGGCAAAGGAGCTCCGAATACCGTAAACATTCGGGCCCCAAGATGGATTCTCTCTTTAGACTACATACCACAGAGGGCTATTAGCAGGCACTTCCATGCAAGCCCGATCCGTTTAGCTGTTCTAGGGTAATAGACTTGAGTATTTTCCATCATTCCAATGATTCCAGAAGCATCAAATCGAGCCTTAAATTAAGGTCCATTTTAGAGCTGCCACCCACACCACAACACTTTAGGTGCTTATCGCAGACCCATGTCGCCTAGCCAAGGGACTTTTGTTTTGGTGTGGGAGGGGGGAAGGATTCTAGCAGGGGTGCAAAGTAAGCAGGAGATTATTGAAGCAAGGGCTAACTGATTGTTTATCGATAGCGATGATCTCGTTATTTCATCAGTCTTTTCTGCTTCTTCAAAATAAGCTCTCCCGACCGTGTGGTCAACTGTCCAGGATGGCAAGGTCAACCTTTTTGCTGACCGGGCCTTTTCCCCGCAAGCTTTTCCCAGCGATCCGATGGTTGTAGCCAAGCTTGGTAACTATTAGTAATAGTGTTTATCTCTTGTTAACGGTCGAGCGTCGCCAAGAAACGCAACCCCATGTTCGCCAAGAGTCCTAGCAATCACCGTGGTTCCATTGGCTCCCTGGCCGAAAAGCCATGGTCCGACGAACATGGGAATGGCCGCACGGTTTCCCCCGTTTGGACCTTTTTGTTGTCTCTTCTTTTATTGCAAGAAATTGGTGTCGTGATCCACTCGGGGCCAACAAGAGAGACAAACGCCGCTGTCCTTGTGACGAGTCGAGTCGATTCTCGAGGCCAAGAGATTGCCAGCGGCAAAGGCTTGTCTGGACAAAGTCTGGAACAATGTCTCCCTTTGTTTGTCGCTGCACCTCAGACGCGCCCAGGCGCCCTCACCCGAGACCACGGACCACCTATTTCCGACCGTCCGTGTCTCATCAAGCTTCGGAGGTGGTACAGCATGGCGCGTCCTTTGTCCCCCGTCTCCACTGTAGAAGAAGGATTCCACCGGCACTTGGCTCCTTGTTACAATAGCAAGCAAGCATCATAGACTGACCTGACGATGCTTCCATTATCTGTTCCCACTCGTATCCATAACGACCCGCTATCCCCAGATCCGCAATGCATGGTCCTTATCTTGACACGGACGGGTAGGCACCCAAAGCGTCAGCGGTAATCTTGATGGGGCGCGATAGAACAGAACGACAACATTGAAAAGACCTGCGGCTGAGAGAGCCGAGGGATAGCGTGATACGTGCATCGTATACGGTTTGCACCGGGATTAGAGCTCGTCATGAAACTCCTTGTCCTCGCATTCGTGTGATTCTCGAAGCTGTCGCCGAGGGGTCGAGATGGCACCCAAGACTTCATCTCCTTCCATCTTGAGCCTCGACCCATGTCATCGGGTCGCGATAACCTCTGTGGATTTGTGGAGGCGATATTTGGGGTAATGACAGGTTAAACTGAGAGAAGAAGGAGGAAAACCGTTTGGAGAGTGAGCATCGCCACGATGAGGACCAAAGAAGAAGCAGAAGCACCACCGTACAGAACTGTGCCTCTCCGCGTCCCCCCCCCCTCCTCTCCGACGGTGATTAAGCTTGTTGGTTAGCTCTCTTCTCGGATTGGCTCCGAAGGCGCCACCAAATAAGCCCAAAGAACGTTGGTCCATCCACCAGGACCAGGGGAGGCTTGGCTGCTGCTCGCCAAGTCGGACCCCAATCCGTGATCGATCTTTTCACCTTCCCTTCTTAGTAGAAGCCCCGTCGCAGTAGAGACCACCAGGAAGGTCACGCGTCGAGGCGAGATAGCCAGCGATCATATCTAGACCTTGGGCTTGGCCAAGATGGCACACAGCTCACTCTACCAAGTGCGGGGACCCTAGCCCGAGCTGGCCAACCATGTACCTGGAGACGGGTAGGGGATAACGGCACTAGCCCATGAACACTGGTCTTGTGTGTGTGTGTGTGGGCGGATGTGCGACAGCGCTTCCGCTGCCATCGCGTATGAGGCGTCCAGACGTTGCTCCGGGGCGTTTTGCTACTCAATACAATCGCCGACTACTACGTAAGAGCAATCATCATGCGTGGTTCGTTTCTGTGCTCTTCATTGCACTTGGATGACCGTGACACTGAGGGCAAGATTTGCTTCTTGGCCGATCCCTGACTCGGGGTAGCACCAACCAGTCACACACACGCACCCAACCCCCTTTCAGCTGCGAGCCTCAATAGAAGCTTCGGTACCCCGGGGGCCAAATGCTTGGAACCTTTTGACATCCCTATCTCGTCTGATACGGCTGGTGCATATCCATTCTTGGCATTCACATGGTGCTACCACATACCCAAGACCCCCCCTACGGGCTCGGGATCGCCTTTGATCCTCCTCCTGCCCTTTTTGCAATGGGCTGCCGGTTGCTCCGTCGTACAGATTCTCACCCTCTGCAGCTCCATGAGATAAAGTGTCCCGTCCCGCCCGCGTTGGCTGCTGATCATCCCCCTCAGTCTGTGTCAGGTCCCCTCTCTTAAAGACCCCTCAGAGTTCGACGCTGAGAGTCTTCAGCCTTTGTTTTCATCATCCTTGTTACACACTCAAGCTTTTAATTCTTTACTGAATAAGTCTTTCGCCATGACATCCAAGGACGCTGAGCTCGACGTGGGCCCGGTGACGCCCCCTCTCGGCAATGACCCTGAGAAGGCCGGCACCAGCGACGAGATCCCCGATGACTTCCGTGAGAAGGATTTCATGACCCGAAATGGTCTCAACCTGAGGTCTTTCCAGCGTCGTAAGTTTAATCGTCAATGTAGCCTGACTCCCCTTACTGAACGCGACCTCTAGGTGACTATGGCACTGGTGCTGTCGAGCTCGATCGCTCCATGAAGAAGCGCCATCTTCACATGATTGCCATCGGTGGTTCCATCGGTGCTGGTTTCTTCGTCGGTTCTGGTAGTGCCTTCACCAAGGGTGGCCCTGCCTCTGTCTTCCTCTGCTTCACTATCGCTGGTGTCATGATCTTCAACGTCGTGCACGCTCTTGGTGAACTCGCTGTCATGTATCCCGTCTCTGGTGGTTTCTACACGTACTCTACTCGCTTCATCGATCCTTCCTGGGGTTTCGCCATGGGTTGGAACTACGTGAGTTACCCTCGACTGCATAGAGCTGGACGCTTTTGTTAACTGGTCCTAGGTCTTCCAATGGGTCATTGTCTTACCGCTTGAGTTAACTGTCGTCTCATTCACGGTTCAATGGTGGAATAAGGACATCAACGAAGCCGTGTGGATCACTGTGTTCTGGCTCGTCATCGTCGTCGTCAATATCTTCGGAACGCTAGGCTACGCCGAAGAGGAGTTCTGGAGCTCTTGCTTTAAGCTGGCTGCTATTGTCATCTTCATGATCGTCGCCGTGATCCTGATCTGCGGCGGTGGCCCATCCAACGGCAAGTTTGACACGTATCAGGGTGCCAAGTTGTGGTATGATCCAGGCGCATTCCAGAACGGCTTCCGTGGCTTCTGCGGTGTCTTCGTCACTGCTGCCTTCTCGTTCTCTGGTACTGAGCTGGTTGGTCTTGCTGCCGCCGAGTCAAACAACCCTGCCAAGGCCCTTCCCGGCGCTATCAAGCAGGTCTTCTGGCGTATCACTCTGTGAGTACTCGAGCCAACCGTGGTTCGTGATCCTTGCTAACGTCTATCAGCTTCTACATCGTCGGTCTTACTCTTGTTGGTATGCTCGTTAGCTCCACCGATGACCGTCTCCTCAACAGCAGCAACCCCTACAAGGATGGTACCTCGCCCTTCGTGCTCGCTGCCCAGGACGCTGGCCTCAAGGGCTACGACTCGTTCATGAACCTCGTCATCTGCGTTTCAGTCGTCTCCATCGGTGTTTCATGTGTCTACGGAGGTTCTCGTACCCTGACTGCCCTTGGTGAGCAGGGCTACGCCCCTAAGTTCTTCACCTATGTGGACAGGTCCGGTCGCCCTCTCATGTCGGTCCTGTTCAACCTCATCTGGGGCGGCCTTGCCTATATCGTTCTGGCATCCTCGGGCTCTGTCGTCTTTGATTGGCTCCTGGCCGTCTCTGCTCTTGCTGCCCTGTTCACCTGGGGATCTATCTGCTTCGTACGTTGCTCCTATCGCCACATTTTGTTCCATCTTGCTAACTGGACATGCCTAGGCTCATATTCGCTTCCGTAAGGCTTGGCTTCATCAAGGTCGCTCGCTTGATCAGATCCCCTTCCATGCTTGCGGTGGAGTCTACGGATCGTGGATGGGACTCTTCCTCTGCTTTATCATTCTTGCTGCCCAGATCTTTGTTGCTATCGCACCCCCTGGACAGACTGGCACGGGTACTGCCGAGGACTTTTTCAAGGCCTGCCTTGCCCTCCCAGTTGTCCTTGTCTTTTGGATTGCCGGATTCATCTGGAAGCGAAGCGGCTGGCTCACCCTCGACAAGATTGACCTCGACACCGGTCTCCGTGAGCATGACTGGGACATGATCAACGAGTACCGTGCCAAGGTTGCCTCGTGGCCTGCCTGGCGCCGCGTCCTGCACAAGTTTATGTAAGATGGAAGCTTGGCTTCCATCGGCTCTGGCTTTGGTCTTGCCGACATGATCTAGATTGTATTTACCCCTCGTATGCGAGGATTATCTGATAATATCTGTCAATACACATCTCTTTCAATCGCTCCTCAGAGACTTGGCAGTAGTGACTACAGATCTGTGACATCTCGTTCCAAGTGGCACGCGGCTAATTTATAATATCTTCGTAAGTCTCGTTCTCACCAACATCGGTCGGCTCAAGTGGGATAAGTGGCGATAGACCGGCCATCCCACTTCATCCGAGTGGGATTGACGAAATAATCGCAGCATGAATTTGTCATTCCTGGAAGATATTTCACACTCTCGGAAGGGCGTCTATTACATCCAGGGATTCTAGGTTTGGATATATTAACATCGATTGGCAGGCACACTTCTGATGTGGTACTCTTTATGCTTACACTCCACTATAACATCAACACCAAACAGCAAGCCATCATGCTCGACGAAACTTTATTGCACCTCTTCGCTGATGCTGAAGAGAACGGGAGTAGCTGGTCTGATGCTGGCTACTTGCAGCATTATCAACAGCACTTATCCCACCTCGAAACTGGATCAAAATTGAGCCTTCTCCAAGAGTTACTTTGTGTTCGATCTCCCGTGCCGCCTCTACCGGAAGACATTCTTCGAAAGATCGACTCTATCCTCTTGCGCACCAGAGACCACCGAATCCTAACCAAAGCCTCCTCATTGACTCCATCACGGACGATGAGACATGAACAAGGCGGAGCCACCAACCTTTCACTCTGGAGAGGAGATATCACTACCTTGACTGGAATCACTGCAATCACAAACGCCGCCAACGGCCAGATGCTTGGATGTTTCCAGCCGACGCATCGCTGCATCGATAATATCATTCACTCGCGGGCAGGTCCTCGTTTGCGAGATGAGTGCTTCCAGCTCATGCAGGATAGGGACAAAGACCTTGGCGCAGGCGAGACGCTTGTCACTCGTGGATATGATCTGCCTTCATCGTATGTAATTCATACAGTAGGCCCGCAACTCCGACGTGGTGCTTCTCCGACCGAGGTTGAGAGGAGACAGCTCGCTAGATGCTACGAGTCGACCCTTGACGCCCTGGAGCTGCTTCCAGCTGAAGAAGATGGTAGAAAGGCGATTGCGCTCTGCTGTATTTCGACGGGATTGTTTGCGTTTCCAGCCAAGGAAGCAGCTGAAATCGCAATCTTGACGGTATTATCGTGGCTCGACAACCACCCATCAACGACAATAACCGATATCATTTTCAACACCTTTACCGAGTCTGACACCGAGATCTACTCAAAACTGTTTGAAGCTTTACCCAAAGACTGGACACCTCGAAGTGACGAGCCCAAATTGACACCGCTTGTTGGATCCTTGGCTTTGGCTCGAGAATGGCTCGACGATGCAGACGCCGTTTTGGTGACTGCAGGTGCTGGACTATCGGCTGCTGAAGGCTTGGACTATCACTCTCGATCGCTATTTGCGGAGAACTTTCCTGGGTTCCTCAAGTATGGATTGACGTCCTTGTACAGTGTCTTTGGTTATAATGACTGGCCGTCAGAGGAGCATCGATGGGGCTACTTCTTTACTCATCTTAATATGGTGTCCAACTGGCCAAAGATGCCTTCTTACCAAGCCCTCATATCACGAGTAAAAAAGTTTGGCCCTGACGCTCATGTTCGCACTTCCAACGCAGATGGAATGTTTTTGGCCAACGGCTGGTCAGAGAAGCAGCTGTCCACTCCCCAGGGCTCCTATGCATACCTACAGTGCCTGGAAAACTGCAGAGTTGAGGCCACGGTTCGATCCGCGCCTCTTGTCGCTGATGCGATGCCACACTTGGACAAGGTTACCCAGAAGTTGACGGACTCAAGCAAGGTTCCACGGTGTAAATATTGTGGAGCGAAGATGAATATTTGCGTTCGGGCGGGCCCATGGTTCAACCAAGCCCCCTTCAAAGAGGGCGAGGTTGCGTGGAAGGCGTGGAAGTCGAGAATTTTTAGGGAGAAGAAGAAGTTGGTGATCTTGGAGCTTGGTGTCGGAATGAATACACCTGGTGTTTTGCGATGGCCTAACGAGGACCTTGTTTATAGAGGGAACGGCTTGGTCAAGCTAGTACGTGTTGGATTAGGGCCAGAGGCGGTTGTGTCATGGGACCAAGAGGATGGAGAGCTGAGCACGTATGTGGATGGAGATATTAGCCAGATCATGCCTTTGTTGGTGGGCGATACTTAGAGTTTGCCGTTAGAGGCGAGGACTGGCGAGTTGCACACTGTTACCCGGTTGGACTTGAGCGTTTGACCAACTACTTACTATAGAAATAGAACAAGAGCGAATTCAAAAGAGTCAAACAAATGTCTTTAATCATGGTCACACGTGATGTCTTGGCGAGGTCACACGTCATCTTGGGAGGCTCTAGAGAGGCTCATTTGCCAAGCGTGATGCTGACATGGGTTTCACGGGTTCCTCGGAACGCCCGCGTGGCTGTGCGCCCCGCCGTGATTGTCTGCAGGTGAGTTGCTGGCCACAAAAAGGGCGCACAGCCGCCTTTTCCTTTTCATGAGAGGCTGAAGATTTTCAACTTGTTCTTTGAGATCGAGGCACAAGCAGAAGCAAGAAGTCTATGATGCGCTCAAGTTGACAACAAAAAATGGGATTCGAGACCCTTTCTAAACTCGCTGCGGCTGGTGAAGCTGCCTATCACAATCTGTCTAAAAAATGGTGAGTCTCGATTGTCTGTGCTCTACTTAGGCCAAGGCAAACTGACACGGTGGCACCGTAAAGGGAGGATCGAAAAGCGCGATACGCACAAGATGAGCAGGATGCAAAACTCAGAGAAGAGATTCGCTTGCGAAATGAGTTTCTCGGTCTGGTCACGAGCAAAATGACGGGCGACTCAGCCCACGAAATGGCTCCTCTAAGATGCGACCCTCGCAGCAATCACAAGGCCGTCTTCCTGGTGACGACGCCCATCGCGTTTGGAAAGTTTGCGTTGTCCGAGGCAAGCTACAAGCTCTTGGCCAGACACGTCGGCATGAGCCTCAACAGCGTGAGCCACTGGGCTGTTTGCGTGATCGACAGGGGGCTGGGGAAGGATTATTGCTACGATTTAATGAGCGACCGTCTGGAATTGAGTGCCCTGGGCAAAAACTACTTTCGTGTCGCTGTGATTACGCCCGAGTTTATTGACAAGTGGAGTTCTTGCTATTACATTGGCGAAACAACAAAATCGCATCAGGAGATTCAGGATCTAGGTAAGCTGAAGGAAGAATATGGGTTGCTGTGGACCACTGACATCTTTTCCAGGCCGACATCACATGGAACTCAATCCACGATATCATCTACTATCGAACAACTGCCAACATTTGGTAGACACCCTCGTTAAAGAGCTATGCAACGGCAAGGTCATCAGTCAAGCCAAGTTGGACGAGGAACTATCTCTAGCCTCTCCAAAGATTGCCCGCGACCTGATGATAGCGCGACTAAGATCCAAAATGGACGTGGGAGGTGAGAGCGAGGACAGTCCCTCTGTTAAGGAATACCTGGGGGCATTAAAGAAGAACTGGGGAGATAAGTGATTTGCTTGCGATTAGGAGTTTTCTGGGATTCGTTTCATCTGGAGGCCAATGAAGCTTCGAGAATCGGACCAAAATGGGAGCGTATTCATTGAGGATAGACGATAGGATTTAACACTATGGTACTATGTACCTACTTAATACATGCTGTTAGACAGCCAAGTGCCCAGACTGTTCAAAGTCTCAGCAGGCCAAGTAGAACTAGCTTTCAACAAGTAATAAGTCAGCTACTCATCGGGTAGGCCATGGCGATATAAGAGAATGTGGGAGATCCGCGGTACTCACGTCCATCATCACTCTCGAGTCTCAATCTCATCCACCTGCACATCGTCCTTTGTCTCCTTCCTCCCAACAAAGTTGTCTGTATCAGGTTGCTGAAGGTCTGTGATGTAGGACTGGAACTTCCACGCGGCCAGTTTCTTCTCAAATAACTCATCAAGCTGTTCCAAGCTTCTCCCTCTAGTCTCTGGAATGAAAAAGAAGGTGAAGATGGCCAAAATCAAATTGCTCCCGGCCCAGATGTAGCAGTACTTGGGGCCCCAATTGAGAGCTTCGGGGTTGATAAAGTAAGGCGTGCAATAGGAGCTCAACCATGAGACGAGAAAACTGGCACCTTGGGAGAAACCAACTGTCTGTGCCCGGAGTCTTTGGGACGGTATTTCTGTTTGGAGAGCCCATAGCACAGGACCTTGGCCCAAGCCGTATACCCAGACAAACACAATGCTCAGCCCCACGAGGACCTTTCCTGCAGTAGGTGATCCGACAGGGGAGACGGTATAGGCAACTGCCATACCCAGCATGCACGCGAAGTTCACCGCCGAAGCAGTTATTAGGAGATGTCGACGATTGAGGAAGCGAACCGCTGGGAAAGACAGCAGATTTCCCGTTATGGCTATCGCTATGGATACCGTCACCCACATGAAGGGGCTACCAATCTGAGCTTGGACGAAAAAGTATACCGAAAAGGCTGAGATGAAGTGAACGCCAGTGGCCGCCTGAGCAACAGCAGCTGAGATGCTGAGAAGCGTACGTCGAAGGTCTGTACCGCGGAAGGCGTCCAGCAGGTGTGTCGAGGAGCGCATCTCGGTCTCTTCAAGCCAGGCATTCTTCATGATTACGATATCATCGCGTAGTTGGGCTTCGTCAGTTATGTTTCGCAGCTTCCGGATGGCTGCTTCAGCTTTGTCGTCCTGACCTTTCGAGATGTAGTAGCGAGGCGTCTCTGGAAGAAATATCAAGCCAATGGACATCAGCGCTGGGATGGCAAACATGACGGCAAGAGGGATCTGATATGACAGTCGGCTGATGAGAACTTGGGTAGAGTTGTCGACCACAATGCCCAGCAGTGCCCCGAAGTTGATCTGCATCACCACCATGCCGATGGCCGCGCCTCGAAGATACGCCGGGGTCGACTCTCCGATGTAGATTGCCGAGTAGGTGCTGTAGAAACCGTTCGAGAATCCGAGAAGGATGCGGCCGAAGTAGAGCGCAGCGATACTCGTGCTTCCGATCTGAGCGGCGACGGAAACCGCACCCACCAACGACGCGATCCATAGGCCGACCCTAGGGCTGATGAAGCTTCCGAACTTGAAGATTGCGATGCAGGCTGCCAAGGCTCCGAGACTGATCAGACTCTGCAGCAAAGTCTGCACCTTGGTGCTGATGTTGTATCCGATTGGGTTGGCTGGCTAGGTCAGAAGACGTCGGTCAGTATTCATTTGCAGGCATAGGGACAGGGACTTACATCGACGTAACCAATGACGGCCAGGAATCCTGGCATAGACTGGAACCCTGCAATGGCGGCAGAATCGTATCCATATTGGAATTGGGCCAGAGCGATGAAGAGGCAGATTGCAAGCAATCGCTTTTCGCTCCAGAAGGAGTGAAGCTGGGAGTTAGCGGGAGACTGTAGCTCCATAGTCGTGAGAATGCAGAGATGGTTGGCAATGAGGTACTATAGGAGAAAAGGGGCAAAGAGGAGCCATACCCGCTGTTGGAAGGGCCAGCGATTATATCAATCTCGACCGCATGCCCCCTCCCCCGGATCCATTTCCCCAGAATGCTTCCCCGCAATCTCATCGATCTTGATGTAACGAGAGCATGGATCTGATGCCGTTAGTGTAGCGCGTTTGCAAAGCAGGTTAAGCTTTCATCGGAGTCACTCCTCCGACCAAGTTCAAGTTGATGATCTCGGCAATCTCCAAGCCACTGCCGATGTAGCCTGTCGGTATCAAGTACACTGAAGCACGTATAGGTGCAATATCGCAAATCTGGAGACTGGAACTTTGATGAGGCGAATGGAAAACATGGAAGCGGCTCTTGAAAGACTCACAGGTAAACACAGCCATCAAAAAGCCCGCACTCCGACGAACTACACTTCATCTCCGTAAAAGAATCCGACGTATGGAAGCCACACAAAACTGGTGGGTTTTGTCTAGATAAATGCCTGTATAAAGAGGTATAGCAGGGGTAGTCTCGGCACCAGTGTTCTCGGAGCCATACGTCCGAACTGTCAGGGTGAAGAGCGAAATGGTCCAATCAGCGACACCAGTCTCCTGCTACTTCGGGACCATCCGAATAACGAAACTCCGAGTATTAGAACATGCCTTGTTGGTGGTAAGTGTGCGCTTCAATTCGATACTGATACTCTTCGGCAGAGCTCAACCGAAGATCCATACTTCGCCTACAAACGGGACATTAGTCTTGTAGAGCGAGAAAGGTTTAAATCTGTGACCCTGCTACCGTCATAAATTCACTCTTCTAGTCACATGCTCCTCGCCATATGACACACTTCTAAAATGGAGTCCTCCTTGGCTTTTTTCTTCTTCTCATTACTTGCCTAAGTGCATCATGTTCTCTCTGCACCTTTTGCAAGCCGTTTTGCTCCCGTCGAGGCCCATGCCTGGCCCATTCCTTGCAAGATATAAAAGGCTTTGTCTTTTCAAGGACGTATATCTCGGGACATATCCCAGGACGAGTATTCAGGCCCATCAACAATAGGGTGGTCACATCTAGTTTCCTATCTTCGTTCCCTCCAAGAGCTAGCTGACATCTCTGATACAAGTCGGCGTGGTACTAAGAGAGTGGTAATCCCACTGCCCCGCTCCTAAATATGGTCAGGGTTCCCATGATTGGGTCTCATGGGTTTATTCCAACAATTTGGCCAAGGCTCGCGAGATCGGCTCCGTTTCAGACGACAGGGTTCTCTGGCACCGAGCCCACAAATTGATTCCATTGGAACTATCTTCTTGTCCATTTTGCACAACCTTTGATCCTTCAATGGCGCAGAGTTTGGACGCGTTGATTTCTTACACATCTATCAAATTTGCTTGTCCTCGATTTCAGTATTCCCTCGATAAAGGGTCATCTTGAATCGTCCTATATCACCTTGAAAGAGCTAGCCAGGATGCTGAAACCGAGAAGGTATCATGGCCTTTGTTTCACCTGCCCTATGCCACATGTGCTTGACTACCTACCCGGGAGCAAACCCCTTAGCGAAGGAAATATCACATTTAAGGACAATTATCTGCTGTCGAAGGCAGAACAGCCTGAGATTAAGGATTTGGCTTGCTGAGGTAATATGGAAAAGAGTTGTATGATTGTCCCAGGCACACGGCATTGGGGGGATAACCCCCTTGAAGTCTCCTCCCCCCATCTGACGGACTTGCTTCGCTGGCAATTCAGTCTGCCTGTCGATCCCTCGGCTGAACGTTAGCGGCTGACAGAGGTGAAAGAAAATGCCTTATTAGGGGTGGACCTTGATTAGGGTCTCGAGGCTCAGCACTCAAATACCTACTCAAATACAACCTCGTAGCACCCATTTATATCGTACAGAGCTGGAGACATCGTGTGTGCCAGCATATGTTATTAACCCGCCAATGGCAAAACTGATATTGAATCCTGTGGGCTCATCCTGGGAGTATGGGTCGTGCCCAACCGTGGCGGAGTAAAAATAGGAGGATTGTAGGGTTGTAATGCTCCTTTGGGTAGTCGCCGACTCTCGAGCTTGACCCAATGAAACTTGGATGCTATGCCAAATTGGGAGACACCGCTACTCTCTGGCTTACAGTGTGGTGTGACGTTGCGGGAGAAAGAAGGACCGTTTCTGACACAGGGCGAGGTGACATTTTCCCGCATTCCTTTCGCCTGCTGAATCGGCTGGCGTCTGAGCCGAGCCCTACGAGGCTAGACCACGACCTTGAATGGACCCCAATTAATAAGGGCAGGGTTCTTAGTGGATTGGAATTCACGCTACGTGAAATGATGGCTGCTTTGCTGCTCGATTAACCTTCCAGACCAGGCTAGTGACGCTGGGCCCCTGGCTTAATGAAACACCTCTAAGGCAGGACAAGGCAGATTGGCAGAGGAGCTGAAAAAAGATTTCATGCAAAAGTCCGAGGACCCTAGTACTATTTCGAGACGACGCAGGAGGGGGGACAAAATATACGATGCTGAATTGGCTGTGCCCTCGTCTCTCTGAGTCTTGTGTTTTATGTCCCCTACTGGGGGAGTCACGGCGGGTAAGCCGAGTTGTACTACAGGGGCATGTCATTCGGCCAAGACAGGCTCGCTGAGGTTTCATGGCTTTCTTTGTTTGCCCCAGCTCGTGTGATATGACCGTGTTTGACCAATCTCTCTCTTCGTATACAGCGCCAATTGGGGGGGACGATCAGCCCCATAAGCATTAATGCGAGATGGGAATAGCTCTGAATGGACCCCTACGCTAATCTTCAGCTTCAAGGCAGCCTTTGTTGAGGTTAAATACTCAGTTGGTCCCCTCGTGGCTTGCAAGTTGCTGCTTGTTGGTTCTCACACATCGATCCTTGTACCACGAATCCTCTTGATCCTTCTCTCTTGAACTCCTCGTCCGTGCCTCTCTACACTCAATCACAATGCGCTTCTACCAATTCCTCGCCGTCGCGACTGCTGTCGCTGCCGCTCCCGCCCCCGAAGGTGGCCTCGACGAGCGCGATCTCCAGGAATGCGCCAAGGTCGCCACCTCGATTCTCCCTAAGTTGACCGAGGTCCCTACTCCCGACGCGTCACTCTCTTCGTGGATCGTGCGCCAAACCGACCTCGTCACACAGACCGACGAGTGTGTCATCCCCCACGCCACCGGCGACATGGCCAAGGAGTACAGCTCGTACGCTTCCGAGCTCTCCAGCTGGTACGGCGACATAGCCAAGGGCTACTCGAGCCTCCTCAAGGCCTGCAGTGACGTCCCCGAGGTCCAGAGCCAGATCGACTCCGTTACAGCGGAAGCTACCTTGTGCAGCTCGGTGCGCTGGGCCTCCGAGACTGGCTCTGCCTCGTCTAGCGACAGCAAGGAGAGCGGCAGCGCGTCCAGTGATAGCAAAGACGACGACGACAATGCTGCCAGCAGCGCCCCTATCCGGGTTGGCATGGCCGCCGCTGCTGCCCTTGTCGCTGGTGTCTTTGTCGGCATGATCTAGAAGGAACTGGAATAACAACGTTTAATGGAAGGAGGGTCTAGCGATTGGCGTCTTGCGGGTGTGCTTTTGCGCTGGGAATGAGGCTTGGATATATCTGGAAGGGATCATTCAATGCGGATTTACTGGCGTACTCAGAGTCAAATGTCATACAAGTGTCTCGCATATCTCCTTGTGCTTGTGAACTGTGACCCGAAGGAACTCTAATGTGCAACCGCTGACTCTCCAGAGTAAGACATTGACTACGATCTCGGTTCTTGGATCTCGGGTACTTGCTTCATGGGACCCTGCAACTTACAAATGTTGGATGCCACACAGCTGCCTCGGAAACCAAGCACCACGATCAACTGCCATCCCATGACTACTTCATTCCATGAACTAAGCAATGCATTACAAATATCACGCCCCTGCCAATTATACATGAGTAATATACAGCTCAACCATCCAAGCTACTAGTCCAATTCATTCTGACTCGCTCTCATCATCTCTCATTAAGGTCAAGAACTGGGTGGGGCAGTAACAAGCCGGGCCGTCGAGGCACTGCCAGTTTGTTAGTCCGCTGTCATTCCCTGCGGTGGGACAAACCACATACTTGTTCGATCTTGGGTCGGCTCTTTGAAGTCTTTCAGCTCTTTTCCGGGCGTCATTCCTGCCGCTCTCTGAACTAGAAGGATCAATGCTACATGAAGAGACTGCCAGCTGGACTGAGTGTTAGTCATTGCCTCTCATTACTCATTATCTCGAGGAACTTACCAGACCGTCATACAGCATAGATTTGGGCCAGATATATGTAGCTCAATCAGTCAAAATTACCGACTCCTCCCCGTCATCATTCCAATCCTGACTCGTGTCATCGGTAGACTCCTCAACTTTGTAGAGCCGTCGCCAAAGCATGGTGCCATTTCCTGGGTCCATGATAACTGCATAGTGCGTCTCGTCAACCAGTATGTTGTCGTCTTGTAGAAATTGGAGGATATCACGGAAAGTGATGATTGGATCTTGATGGCCGAATCGCCGTTGGCACTTTTTGACTCGCTTCTTCCAGAGGCTGTCGAGACGATCCTTCCTCTCCAACGAGCAATCGACGAGCGCTGCCATTGCGGTTCCATCATCTCCCGAGGCCAGGTCTGCAGCAGCTTGTTGGAGCTTAGTGGGATCGTTTTCGTCGTTGCCATCGTGGTTGAAGGCTGTTAGGAAGGTATTAGAGTCGCGAACAAGCGATTTGCGATCGTCTTTTTCGACAACGTAGACTCTCTCTGAAGTGCAAAAGACAAGGTAAGCTGCGGTTGATCTGGAGGTGGAAAGGGTCTTCAAGAGGTCCTGAATATGGCAGTCTTGGATTTCTGACACTGTCGTGTCGGTATCGATCTCTTGGTGAACCGGGTTGCCTTCTCCGGGAATGGGATCCAGTAGCAACCCTCGCAGGACGCTCGAGATGGATCGTCTTTTCCCAAGAATTACCCCGACCTGGTGCATTCTGAACGAGACTCGCTGTCTCAAGGTGTCTCTGCAATGGTATGGCCGAAAGTTCAAGCCCATGCTAAGACCCTTTCTGACGCCCGTCAAGACTCCAACATAGCCGAGATATGTGACTGTAGTTGCAATAACGGGGCCTCCGGGTTTCCGCACAAAGTCAAGCTCAACGATGATTTGCCTGAGAAGATCCATGCCCCAGTCGAGAGTTCGGAAGTGAAGCATGCGGCTGGATTGCTGGTCTGGACCCTCGGCTAGGTTCAAGGTGCGTACACCGCCGCTGGTGCATCCTAGCAATATATCTAGAAGAACATTGAAGGCGACTAGGGCATGCATGGGAACGCCCATGGCCTTGGATATCCCCTTCAACTCGGCATTCTCCTCTGGCATGTACACTCGGCGCAGAATACGCGGGGATACAGAAGCCATGAATTTCCCAAAAGACTGGCCAAGAAGTTCTTTGAGAAGGTCGTTGAAAACGGTGTTGATGTTGCATGAGATGTCGGAGCCTTGGAAATGAGGCACGATATGTACATAGCGCTCCTCAGGCGGCTGCGAGAGGTCCACCACGAATCTGGGGATCTCGGCGGCTATCGACATTTTCTGCAAGAGGCGACGACGAACATGAGGCTGAAGCGGTGTGAGGCTGATGCCTGGAGGTGTGCGTAGGTGAGATGTAAGACTTTGCAGTTGCCAGCTCACGAAGTATTTGCGTATGCAGATTACCTAATCTTGCATGAATGCAAACTGGATTGATTGTTATTGAACAAATTGCAAACTAGTGCGCCGATAGGCTGATGGGCTCTTTTCCCGTTTGTTTTTGTTTGTGCCGGTTTGGATAAAATGACGTTTACCTTGATGCCTCTATCCCCACGCGCAATGGAACAACAGTCGTAGGGCCATACATATTACGTTAATAGGTATCCATGCATCTACTGTTACAACGGCAACCTTATTGTGGACTGGCCAATGGCAATGGATGGAGCATTCAATTATTGTTTAACGCTGGAATGGTTTGAGAATAGAGAGTGAATGTCCTTGCAGAAGTATCATATTGCTGGCACTACCCCCGAGAAGAGTGGCTAAGCTCTGGTGGTTTTATTAGGTATTCCGGATCCCTGCGGCAAAGCAGATAAGCGGAGAAAATGGAGTGCAGCTGGCATGGGTAATCTGCCACACAACACACTCAGCGTTTTAGCCAAGCCATGATCCGTCTCAACAGTGGCTATTTGCGTCCATGGTGTAGGGGTACCAAGGGAGGACGGCAGTGTACTCGTAGTTCTCCCCTCCCCATTATTAATTTGTCGCGGAGCCTGATCTCGTCTCCCCCCTCTTTCCGTTCATTCCCTCTTTCTCTGCAACATTGCCGTGCTCCAAACATACATCGGTATGCTCGCTAGAGTATACCCATGCATATCCCGAGATGTATCTGCTTCACTGCAGCTGGGACGAGTCCTCCGCTAACTTGTCGATATCGCTCGAGTCGTGCACTGGAAGCATCCCAAAGTACGCGATCCTCTCCCACCGATGGGCCGCAAACCCCCAAAACGAAGTCACCTTTGAAGATATGACCATGCGCATTGAGACAGCTAGGGAGAAGAGTGGCTTCAAAAAGATTATAGGATGTTGTGCTCAGGCTTTGCGAGACAGGCTTCACTGGGTCTGGATCGACACTTGCTGCATCGACAAGAGAAATAGCGCAGAGCTTTCCGAGGCCATCAATTCGATGTATAGCTGGTATGAGAAGTCTGAGATATGCTACGCATACTTGGAGGATGTCTACGGTCTGGCGGACGATGGGAAAGAATTCAGGGAAAGCAGTTGGTTTACGAGGGGATGGACCCTGCAGGAGCTTATTGCTCCAGCCGAGGTGGCATTCTTCACCAATGACTGGGTCGAGATCGGGACGAAGTTGGGTTTGGCCTCTACTCTCGCAGAAATCACAGGGGTAGCCGAATCTGCTCTCGTCAATGGCGTACCCGCATACAAGGCCAGTGTTGCAGAAAAGATGTCTTGGGGGGCGCATAGGAAAACGACGAGGGCTGAAGACCGGGCATACTCGCTCATGGGAATTTTCGGTGTCAACATGCCAACTCTGTATGGTGAGGGCCATCGTGCCTTCGCAAGGCTCCAGCACGAAATCATGCGGATAACCCATGACCACAGTATTTTTGCCTGGCAGAGGAAGAGCCAAACGGCCGGGTTATTGGCCGAGTCGCCCGATGAGTTTGCCCACTCTTCTACTTGCCGTCCCGTCGACTACCAGAAGTTCATCGAGACCTTTAACATCCCGAAGGCGAAACCCGACTTCGTGGTGACAAACTTCGGGCTGCATATCCAGCTGCCGCTCGCGCCCATACCGGAATTCGACGGATACTACGTTGCTTATCTGGCATGCGCCGCTTCTGACCAGAGAGAAGAACACGCGGGGGACACGGTTGTCAGACTCATGCACCAGGAGTGGGCGTTGGCTGACGAGTGGATCGCGATATTCTTGCATCGTCGTCCGGGAGGATTCCCTGGCCAATTCACCAGAACGAGTTTCCAGAGCCACATGCTTGGACGTGGGATCATTCCAACATTGACATACAAATCAGAGACCATTTGGGTGTCGTTGAACGATGACATCTCGCCCCTCCTATGGAAGCCCTCCGGGAAACAGATTTCCCCTCTCTTACAACTGCCAGCTCCCAGATCAGAGCGCGGCAACAGAATGACTGTCATTATGGAACAGCGATTCCGGCACATGACCATTCTCAGCGTATACCCAGATGAGGCGTTTTCCGGTGCCAACGAGATCTCACTAGAGAGATCTGGCGGCCCTCGCGAATCGCTCGTAGTCATGGTCTTTCAAAACGAAAGGGGAAAGCACCGCATGATGGTCGCTCTCTGGGCAGCTGACGATGAACTTGTTACTGGTTATGGCACGGCGCTTGAAAGTGAGCACGCTGCTACATTGTACAACAACCTTTTGACTACAGGCTGTACGTTTAGCGCAGGCGTAATCGCGATGTCGGGTGGCAAACTGGGAGAAACTTCCAGCAGTAGGGGCGGCTTTTTTGTATCACTGGGATGTGTGGGAGCACTAACATTCCGCTTCGTGCTTGGGCCTGGTATGTATGATAGAGGACACTTTTTTCATGGAGGGGGATACATACGTACTGGACCGTGTACCATGCAGCTAGTACAGGCAAGCCAGACTTATCTACTAATCAAGAACCAGGAGAGTGGGTTCGAGATGAGGGGGCCTGGAGGCGAGGCCGCTTGGCCTAATAGTCGAGTGCATCTCATTTAAATCTAATGACAACCTGCTATGACTATAACCTGCTACCAGGAACCATGGGGTACGGTCTGGGACCTATAAGCTTCCACAAGATCGAAAACTACCTCAAAGATATGAATTGCAACATGGCTGTATTCCACCTGGAACGATAGGAAGCTGTCTAAACTAGGAGACAACTTAGAGACAGTAAATCGACAGAGTCTACAGATCGTGACAGAGTTGAAACTATAAGAAGAAAGCAAGGAAAGCATGGGTTTGCGAACTTGTGGGGGAGAATTTAGTTCTGATATTACGCGACCAGAGCTGGGCTGAAGTTCAGACCGCCCCTTCTTATTCTATGCCTAGGGATATATTCGCTCAACAATTAGTAGTTACATGACGAGAATGTGTACACCAGCCATAAGTAACGTCCATCTTTCATCAGGCTTCCTTAACCAAATCTTTCGAAGCGCCTCGAGCCCCGAAACCAAATTAGAGAACCCGCTCCTCATGTAGTGTCTCATAAAAACATGTTCAAAGAATTCCATGTGTTCATCAAGAAGGCAGCTGGCCGCAGCCACGAAGGATGCCCAGACCATCACCTGCTCCCCAGGTGCTCCCAAGGGGAAGGCTTCCAATGTTTCCTTGAAGTGTTCGACCCGGGTAATGGAATCAGCAATGTCGAGGGCCGAAGGTGAATCCAAATGTGATGAAGTGAGGTACATATTGATCGCTTGCTGAACGAGGTCGGTGATAAATGCGAATGAGGCACTGTGTTCTGGGTACACCGATACGTGATTAGTTAAGCAATTAAAAAGACGAGTAGCATGCTCCTGTGATGAGACAACTTCGAGGCCAGATTCCTCGCTAAGGAGCGGTGCAGCATAGAGGCGTAATCTGTATGACCCTCATTAGTGAGCCGCCCCTAAGCTATCAGAGATATAGACTTACTTGGCTACTTCTGGCAAGATGAAATCAGCAACCTCACCGCCTCCTATTGCCTCACATCCCCCCATAGCAGCAAGTGCTGACTCAAGCATGCGAAATAGCATTGGAAAATCTGAACGGCCGGTTACCATGACGCCGACATGAAGGACGAGGATGGTAATCAAGATAGAGTGTTTACGCTCAGCACTGCAGCTTGCAAGTTCGGGCTGTTGCTGTAGACCCGAGATAACGCGCCTGTACAGCTGGTTTGGATCTGGAGTTTGAGGACTCGCCCTTGCCATGTCGCCAGGAGAGCTGAATCCAGGGGCAGGGCTTCTATTTAACCAGATGTGAAAAGCAGAAGCCGTAAGTATTGCGTCGAGGACTAGCCTGTCACCCCTGGCGAATGGGAGAACCAAGTGTCTCCATCCGTTGTGAGACCCGTCGATGGCAGTCATCTCACCTGCAATATGACGAGAGACTATACAGATGTTGATTAGTATGAAATATCCAACGCCGAGAAACAAACTCACAATGTAGACAAAGGTCATTGTGCCAGCGTGGTAAATGGTCTGGCACTGACGGGGAAAGAGTGTTGTGGCCTATGAGATTCGCCCAAGTATCGTCTTCAATCTTGAGCAACTCATTCGTGAAGCTGGCAGCAACTTCTTGTTTATCCAGTGAGTCTATTAAAACAAGAGACCTGTCGTCCACCGTAGTTACGCAGTCGTCAAGGCTCAAATGGGTTTCGGCCAGTCCGAATTGAGGTACTAGACCGCTGGGTTCGCTCGTTACTTCATATCCCGCGAAGTGACCATTATCTTGACAATTTGTAGTTGCTATTATAGTTGCTTTGGCCACTGAGCTGTGCACAGGTGATCCGGCGTCCTCTTGTCTGATTCGACTGCAATGTTAGTTTAGAATCATAACATCGGGCATGGGGGCCTGACTGTTGAGGGTGACACCCGAAGCTGAAACGCAGCCTGATACCGAGTCCTGCGCATTTCAAGCCCCTTGACTTACACTTGTTGCAATGAGGCTCTGTTTTGTCACAGTGAATACGACGCCGTGAGCACTGATAACAACCTAGAATTCCACCTTTAGCGATGGGCAGAGAAATCTTATCTATACAGTGACCGCGGACCTTTTGTCTTGGGGACATATGGGCGTTTCTTGGGCGGCATGGGCTGGAAATGTGACGATTGGGCTTCTCAATGGCCAAAATAGTGTCGGATTGTCTGCAATGGTGTAAAGGAGCCGAGCCTGCTCAAGGACGGGGGGGTTGGGTTCTTGGTTGAAGAGACCTAACAGCTAATTGTCCTGCCGGGCTGAAAGTAATCCACTTTCTTGTTGAATTTGGGCAAAATGAAGATGAGAAGAGGATCCGAGTACAGGGGCAGACTGAGAAGGGTGTTTGGTGACTCGCCGTCCAGGTGGGGAGGCAAGTTTCAGCACGAGTCAGGCTACTCGCAACCCGCGGTTGTACAGCCCGACAGAGCCTTGTTCAGAGTACCGGATTGCTAAGGATGAGAGATTGTAGTGTTTCTTCTAGTACTTTCGCGTCGGTCACTGCGTAAGGTCAAGGAAGCGTTCTCTGCCCCTGTCAAGGGGAAGAGTTGTCAGTATCGTCGAGGCGCCACCCCCGCATGCTTATCACGAACCATGCATCAGCTGGGGCGAGCAGCTAAGCCAAGAAGGGAAAGAAAGTGAGAACACCCTTGGGGCCCGAGATAAGTTGTTACTAACGAGATCAGTAACAAAATGAGAGCAGTTTTCTAGCAACCAATGATATTGTACCTATCGGTTATTCTGCCTCGAAGTTGGCTATAAACAAAATTGTCCCCGAGCCGTCATAGATACTGCTTGGTAAGGGATCCCTGGATAGAATGACTTGGCTACCTGCAATGTTGATGGTAGGGCGTCATTCCGAAGGTCCGAATGCACTTCCCCGCGTTTTTGGTAGCTGGGGAAGCCGGCGCTGAGTGATAGGATGCCGGGGTACCGAGTTGTGATCATGATCATGTGGTGGTCGCACCGAGCCGATCTTCGACGCGTTGCTCTGGGCAGTTTGAAGTATCTAAGACTTGGGAAGATTGTGATTAGGAAATCTGATGCAATTGAATCATTGTTGTATTATTCTGGAATGAGACTGGTTTAATGCTTTGACAGCATGGATGTGAGGAATGTTTCTACGCAGCCTACTTCATCAGCGCCGAAATGCCCAGTATACCATTATCTCATAGATAAGGGAGCATGTAGAATCAGGCATGTGGGCCACTAATGAAACTTAGTGAAAGCCATAGCAGGCCCTTGCACGGTTTATGGTGCTGTTGGTCAAGGCTGGCCTCCGGGATGCTCAAGGGCTCGTATCAAAATGCTGTCACTTCTATGTACCTGACCATTGTACAGCTTGCCATTGCAGCCGTTGTTTCCTTTTGTCTTACCGCCTGCCAAGTCTGTTTTGAAAACTATATCAGGCTCAACATTCCCAGCTCGAAACCCGATCTGGCTGTCAGACTCTCATCTCTACACCTATCTACACCATTTGTTCTTTTCGCTGGACTTCAGAACCATCATAGTCACCATGTCCACCAGCAAAGGGGTTGGAAATGATGACCCCAAGATCGAGAGTACCTCTATGGGGCTCGTCGCTTCTCGTGATGAGGAGGTAGGCGAGGTCCACGGCCAGACCAATGGCCAACTCAAACGAGGCCTCAAGAATCGGCACATGCAGATGATTGCAATTGGTACTTCCCAATCCCATAGTTCTTCTCATTCAATGACTCACTGTTTTCATAGGGGGTGCGATCGGGGCAGGTCTGTTTGTTGGATCTGGCAGCGCCTTGTACAAAGGTGGTCCGGCTTCATTGGTGAGACAGACCCGTCCACCATTGCACGCCCATATGCTAACTGTCTCTAGGTGATCGGGTACACTATTGTAGGCATCATGTTACTTACAACTGCATTGGCGCTTGCCGAGATGGCAGTCCTATTCCCTATTAATGGCGCCTTTTACACCTACATCGTGCGCTTTGTCGATCCCGCATGGTAAGTAGCGCCTCCACCGTGAAACAATAAGTCCTGACGTGGAATACAGGGGTTTCGCCATGGGCTGGGAATATGCTTTGGCATGGCTTACAGTTCTACCGTTCGAGTTGATCGCAGCGAGCATCACGATCGAGTTCTGGAGGGACGACATCAACATGGGGGTGTGGGTCGCAACATTCCTCGTTGCCCTTGCCCTCGTTCAGATCTTTGGAGTACGAGGTTATGGAGAAGGCAAGGGATCTCTCTCATGATGAATCATTTACGTCAGACTGACCTTAATTCTAGTTGAGTTCGTCCTTAGTTCTATCAAAATCCTGGCGTGCATCGGCTTCATCATCCTCGGCATCATCATCAACTGCGGTGGCGTCGGAGAGCAAGGCTACATCGGAGCCAAGTACTGGTACAACCCAGGCGCCTTCAAAAACTCCATCAACGGCTTCTGCTCTGTGTTTGTTATTGCGGCATTTGCCTTTGGCGGTACGGAAATGGTTGGCCTCGCTGCCGCCGAGAGCGACAACCCTCGAAAGTCGATCCCAAAAGCCAGCAAACAAGTCTTTTGGAGAATCGCTTTATTACATCACTAATCTGCTCATTGTTGGGCTTATTGTACCGTCGGACGATGAGCGTCTGATGGGAGCTAGTGGTGCCAACAGCAAAGCATCACCATTCGTACTTTCTATCCAGGATGCCGGAATCAAAGTGTTGCCGTCCATCTTCAACGCCGTTATCACCGTTTCTGTTCTTAGTGTTGCTAACTCATGTACCTACGGGTCTACGCGCACCATGCAAGCTATGGCTGAGAGGGATATGGCGCCCAAGTTCCTCTCCTATGTCGACAAGGAGGGCCGTCCCATTTGGTGTGTCGCTGTTCAGCTAGGATTTGGACTCTTGGGTTTCATTGGAGTCTCTGGCAGCAGCGGAGTCGTCTTTGACTGGCTTCTGGCACTGAGCGGTCTTGCTTTTGTCCTGGTCTGGGCCTCGATTTGCCTGGCTCATATTAGGATGCGAGCCGGATGGAGCTTTCAAGGACTACCCTTGAAAAGGATGCCATACCGTACGCCCTTTGGAGTCACGGGAAGTTATGTCGGTCTGGCCCTCAATATTATTGTCCTGATTGCTACGTTCTTCTCTGCACTCTACGTAAGTTTCTTTGTCCCCCCTTGGTGTTCTGTGAAACTAACTTTACCCAGCCCATGCCCGACTCAACACCCAACGCTGAAGACTTCTTCCGCTCTTATCTTGCGTTCCCTGTCACCATACTACTGTATTTGGGCTACAAGATCTACCATAGTGACTGGCGTTTCTTTGTGCCCGTAAACAACATGGATTTGACGACTGGGGCGGTGTTGCTTGAAGTAGAGGAGCCCGAAGAGCCGAAAACTTGGTCTAACCTCCCGAAGCGAGTTTGGAACACCTTGTTCTAGGACAATGAAACATCCATATGGTCTTTTGGAGATTTGTGCAACGGTCTGCGGCAGGAGCATGCCAAGTTGGATTTGTGTGTGCATCTTCATCCGTAAACCTTTGAGAAACGATCTGTACTATATAAAATCGTTTCTTACGGCCAAATTCAACACTCTATGGACTATTTCGTTCACAGTATTGACTACTCAAGATAATGGCGACGGATTCCTGTAGAAGGCACGAACTGTAGGCGTACCATCAATAAGTAAAGAGGAAAATTGACACCTATCCGGGGGAAATGACGGTGCTTCTACGTATCTAGACTGCAAGGAGGATTTCGCGATGCTAGAGCCCCTCACCAAAGGCGACAGGACAAAGCAGGTAGCAATCGCCGATTTCGGAGAGTGGCAAAGACTTTGAGAGAGCACGCGGGCCTCACTTGAACGATAACACAAGGCATTCCTTCGTCTCTGCGCTCTAACGACACTGTAGGTTACAGATAAAGCCTCTGCTTCTGTATTTTAGAGGTGAAACCTCAGAGACGATAGGTCCAGATCATTCCATTGACGTTGTCTTCCCCGCGGCGTGAGCTTGAACTGCGGGGAGGGTGGGATCTCTTGGGCTAGTCTCATGCAAGATTGAGAACATGGCGTTTGCCACCTATCGGCGCTAAACCGAAGAGATTCTCCCTCTTGGCTCATCAGACGTAAGTCAGAGAGACCTGAGGGGAAGAATAGAGCATAAGTGAGAACATGAGGTACATGGCCGATTTCTATTTATTCTAGTGATACCAACTTGATGAAGGCTTCTACAAGTAAATTCTTTCCCCAATACCTTTAAGCACTTTGGTTTAGACACTCCAAGAGTCTGTCGTCGTGAGACTTGTCACAGTAAAGATGGTAGCCTTCAACATCACATCAATCCTTCCTCAACTGGGACTTTGTTTGATACTGGCAACATTCTTACTTGGCCTGAACAAAAGATTGGTGAGTTTTGCCTGGGAACAATGCAGACTGGGGTTTGCTAATTAACTCTCAGCGACATCGAGGTGACAACCTGCCTCAGCACAATAAAATAGATGCGTATCGAGGGTCGGAAAAGCCTTGCTCTGGTGCAGAACTGGTGAAGTCGCTCGATGACTTTGACTGGACTGTTCAACAGCCTCAGAAGTTTCGGCCTTTCAAGTCAATCTATTACATTACGATGGGTAAGTGGCGAGCTAAGACATCCATGGTACCCTTTGGTAGCACTGACAATAGTTTTATGTGTAGCAATCAAGTCAGACACGGCATCAGAGCTCATCACGATAGACCGCGACTACCTCGATCGAGTTCATCTCCGAAAGAGTCTCATACAAAGCCAAGGTCAAATGGTTCATGGATGTGTTCCTGCTGGAGTCGATGCCGTGAACGAACTCTACACTTATCTTCTTGCGCAGTATCTGCCGAAACGCTACCCAACCATGTTCAAGTTGTCTAGGGACAGCTCTGAGCTGCAGAACCTGGTGACTGGTGATGCACACTCCACGACACCCCCAGTTGACCATGACAATGCCCTGCAGATTTTGGGCACGACAGTCGAGGAAGACTTGTTTATCCTGAAACCTACACCGGAAGGCCACCAATGTGTTGCCTTCATGTGCTGCTTTCCATCTGGCTGGAACCCAGCCTCAAAATTAGGAAAGCACATGGGCCAGATACACTCCAACGTGCCATCCTACAACAAGATCGGGCCTAGCATGGAGCGCTTCTTCACGAAACTTGAGGTGGGAAAAAATGTCAAACGAACCAACGTATGTCCCCTCACAGCCTTGTCGATGAACGTGGACTGACCGTTGAGCCCAATAGTGGACCGTTCAGACCCATGGGGAACTTTTCAACGCCAAGGGGAACCATGTGACTGGAGAGGAAAAGGTAGAAAGTGAGCAGATAGATCCAGAAAAGGTACCGTTGTTCCTCTTTATGCCGCATGTATCTGGCTAACAAGTCCCGCAGACTTATCTGCGGATCGAACTCCAAACGTTGAGCAGGTTGCCTGAAACACATTCCATCCTCTTCAGTTTCAAGACATATCTGTATCCGTTACGCGAGATCAAAGAGGAAGGTCTCGGGGAGGAATTTGCGACCGCGATCGAGGGCCTCGAGAAGGGAAATGCACCAGGGATGTGGAAATACAAGGGTGCGGTTCGATGGGGTGCCAGCGTATGCGAGTACCTCCGGTCTTGAGATGGAAGTTGGGCGGAAAATCTCTCTTTGTTTTCGACTATCTCTTTTGGTCTGAGGTCTTTACTACCTGTTCCATGCATCATCAGATGATGTCACATCATTACCATTGTATGCACTCGTTTCACCCGGCGAAATAGTCCGTCCGTATTATCCCCTGTTGGTTTCCTCTGGGACTGGTCATAGCCGTACCCAATTTCCCAAATAGATACACTGCATTCCCGTATTCTCGATGCTCTGATAGTGATGCTATCGGGTCGGGGCGTGATTCCGAGCATTAATATCGGAGGTTCAAAGTCGGAGACCTCTCCCGACGATACCACTAGAAAGGGGATTGGGGCGGATAAGAGATGCCTCAGCCGATTTAAAAAGTCCCGAATCAAGAACCTTGCATTGCGTGCGGGGAAGTCCTGAAAACGTTGATGGATCTACGCATCCAACCCCAGAATGATTAGTTACGGGACAGGGGCCAGCCGGGCTCTTCAGATTCACCGGCGAGCAGGCCATTGACACCTGAATGGGTTGTGATAACAAATGCAAAGTTCAGAAACGCTTGAACTGGTCATGATTCATTGCGAACTGCCTGATTGATGTTAGGCTGATCATCAAGAAGCCCATGATTCTCTTGCCTTATAAATACCACCGTTGCCACTGGTAGTTCGAGTGACATGAAAAGCAAGCCAACTCAACTATCATCGGCTTTTCAGTATGAAGTTTAATTCCTTTATAACCAGCCTGTTGTGTGCTGGTGCAGCACCATCTCTTGGTGCTGTCCTTCGCCCAAGACAGGCACCCGGTGAAGCCGAGGGAGTTACTACTATCAAGAGCCCCTCCGGTGCCCAGATTCGATACAAAGAGCCCGGAAAGGATGGAATCTGCGAGACAACCCCTGGAGTCAACTCTTATAGCGGTTATATCGACATTGCCCCCGATGTCCATGTCTTCTTTTGGTTCTTCGAATCCCGCAGGGACCCTGCGAATGATCCTGTAAATTGAGCAAGTCGTACATGGCCTTTTCAGGACTGACCATATGTCTAGGTGACTCTATGGCTGAATGGAGGGCCAGGTTCGGATTCCTTGATTGGTCTCTTCGAAGAGATTGGACCTTGCGAGGTGGTCGAAAACATGACCACTGTCCTCCGCGATCACTCCTGGACGGACATCTCTAACGTTCTTTTCCTCTCGCAGCCCGTGGGAACAGGTAAGACACAGCTTGGGTGGTTATGCATAAGCTTACTGACACAACAATGCTAGGATTCTCCTACAGCAAGGCTGAAGTCGGCTATCTTGACCCCACATACCTCTCCGTCGACAAGGAGCCTGGAAGCCGCGACGAGAAGGAGGGTCGCTGGTCTGTCATTGACCCTACCAAAGAGGACACCAGCCGCCTGGCCGCAATCACTTGCTGGGAGGTCCTGCAAGGCTTCTATAGTGCACTGCCGCAGCTCAGTAAGTCCAAGATCGCATCAACGGAGTTTCACCTCTGGTAAGAGCATCTTCAAACATGGTTCAATACTACAGGGCTCTGATGCCATTCATCCAGGGCGGAGTCATTCGGCGGCCATTGGGGTCCTGCATTCTTCACATACTTCAATGAGCAGAATGAAAAGCTCGACGAGGACACGACAAAGGGCCGCAAGCTCGAGATGAAGAGTCTTGGTATCGTCAATGGCATCGTGGAGCCGGTAGTGCAGACTCGTCACCTTCTCGAGTTCACTCGTGGTGAGCATAACGGCTACGGTGTCGATCTTGTCAATGACACCATCTACAACTATGGCAAGTTTAGCCGCGACCGTCCTGGAGGTTGCCAAGAGCAGCTTGACTACTGTGCTTGGCTTGAAAAAGACTCCCTCACCAAGCGTTCAGTTTGTTCTGCAGCCCAGTTCATTTGCCAAACCGATGTTGAGGGGATGTTTTACACATTCAACCTTGAAGGCCGTGGCACATACGATATTGTTTGTGGATGCCCCGATTATTGTTTCACGAGACTAATAAGATGTAGCGTTTCCGCAATGGAGAAGATGTTCCTCCAAACTTCTGGCGGGTAAGTTTCTCCCACTCAAGAATGAATTGATCGCTGACATTGCCCGTAGCCCTTTTTGAACACCGCGCCGGTGCAGGACGCCCTGGGCGTCAACCTCAACTACACATCAAGCAACTTGCTTTACACAGCCTTTACCTTGTCGGGCGACTTTGCGATTGGTTATCTAAAAGACATCGAAAAGCTTCTTGAAATGGACGTTCAAGTGGCACTGGTCTTTGGCGACGCTGATTATATCTGCAACTGGCGTGGCGGTGAAGCACTCTCACTTGCAGCAGAGTGGTCCGGGTCGGATGATTTCAAGGACGCTGGCTATACCAACTTGATGGTTAATGGCAAGGCTTATGGTGAGACGAGACAGTTTGGCAAGCTCAGCTTCACTCGTGTCTGGAACGCTGGCCACGAAATTCCATGTGAGCAAAGCCCTTTATCATCCTCCAAGCCCAACAACCGCTAACACTCTTCCAAGACTTCCAACCCGCGGCGTCATTCCAGATCTTCAACCGAACCACCAACCGCTTCGATATTGCCACTGGCGAAATCGAAATCACTTCCAACAGTACCCACAAGACCAACGGAACGGCCAAGGCAACTCACACGACCACGCTTCCTCCTCTTTCTAAGAAAACTTCTGAGTAAGGGGTTTGTAAGTCGCATTTGGCAATAGAGGCATAAACGCCAAGACTATGTCGGTCGGCTATTGAGACGCCGACTCGGGCCTCGACCGTACCGCGCCTCATGTTTCACCCTTGTCATGGCCAGGTTTGAGAGCCGTTATTTATCATGCGTGGGTTATCAGTGTCATTCGCATGCTGTGGCCACCCGCGCGAAGTCCCCTTCTATTCGTACACCGTCGCCTAGTAGCTTAGACACGCCTCAATCAATACAGAACAGCCATTTCTTCAAATGTAGACTGCGAGCTACGTCCCGACTCAAAGCGAGCCTTCTATGTTCTTATACTCATCACACCGTAATTGACATGCTTCTTCATCGTAGTCGAGAGAAGGATTTGGTTAAGCAAAAGCGCCAACCACCGACATTCCGAATGCTTGTCATTTGGTCAGAATGAAGCGGGACGTAAATTAACGAATCAGTAACTTACCTCCTAGGAAGACCCAGGCAAGTGCGGCAATCTTGTCCTTCTTTTTCATGAGCAGGGTTGCCTCCTCTGAGAGAAAATCTTCGACCATCAAGTTCACCAAGGCGGCATATATCAACAGGCCAGAAGAACTGTTTGTGTTAGTGGTAGGAATAGGAAACGGATCTCAACCTAATACTCACATGGCGTTGAAAACTCCAACCATGATCAGACCAAGCTCGCTCTCGGGGTCGTAGCTGTTCCTACTGAGGATTCCGATGGCTTGTCCAATGGGCGCCGTAGTTCCAAACGCGAAAACCAACAACCAAGGACGGATACTACCTCGAGGGTAAGGGACAGCGGCAATGCGAGATCCGAGGCCAAGGCCTTCAAACATTTGGTGGAACATAATGGCAGTCAATAAGACGACGAGACCATCCGTAGTCATGGCGATGGTGATTCCAACAAAGACGGAGTGGAATAGAATGCCACCTTCGAGAAGCGTAATGTTGGTCGACATTTTCTTGTAAACGGCCGGGTCAACCTCTTGACCTTCCTGGTCAAAGTGGGATTTGGTGATCTCGGAGGTGATTTGTTCGTCGAAGTTGGCTGATGAGATCTTTCGCGTATGCTGAATCATCTCCATCATCTCGGCTCGCTGACGGACGTATTGCTCGTAAAAGACAACAAACCACGCAGGCATGGTGGAGTAGCTTTCGTCGTCGTCTGAAGGGCGTCCATACGGCTGGGCATTCTTCTCATAGAACTTTTGGGCCATGGCTTTCTCGTGTGCAATGTCAACATTAATCTCGGTGCGCTGATCATCTCCCCAATATGACGAAGTAGCTGTGTCGTGTGACGCGGTTGAAGGCTTATGGGTGTGGGTGTGAGCGTGGGTGTGAGCATGAGCATGAGTGTTGGGCGGATGAGTCGAGGTGTCAAATGAGGCACCTGTAGGACCACCATGCGAGTGGCCGCCTGTCTTTGCATTCAAGTACAGCTCAACAATGAAGAGAAGAAACATGGCTGCCATCATGATGACTCCCGGCAAGGCGGGATAAACCTCAGTGAACAACGGGGGTAGACATGGGTTGGTGAGGCTTCCAAAAGCAGTAGGAAGCAACTGATAGTGTCAGAGAAAGCCGTAGTTTGATGGTATCATCGACAGAAACGTACATGAACAAACGCCGTAGCAACCAAAACTCCGGTTCCGAAATGTTTGCAGGCAAAGAAGACGCTGGGAGGGATCTTCAACCAGGGCAGCTTCTTTGCCGCAACGGGAAATCCAGCGCCTGTGTCAGAGCATTAGAGATGATCGTGACTGAGAAAGATCTGATGACATACCAAGACAAGAGACAGATAGAACCAAAACTTCGTATCATCGTCAGCGTTAGACTTTAGTTGGTATCGGTTGAAGGCTTACATAACCCCGCGACATGTAGACCAAGGTTATAACCCTCAGGGCCACCTTCGGTCTGACTCCCGCACTGCGGCCTTTCCGACGCTTCGGATTCAGGCCCCATATTGAATTATGAAAATCGGTAAAGGAAAAGGAATCGTGCGTGTGCTGAAGAGGAACCGGCCTGACAGCGAAGTCGAGGAAACCAAAAGAATGGAAACGAGACACCTTGAGCCGAAACAGACCCAAACAACCCACAATAACAAGAGGAAACAATGAAATGAAGGTTAAAACAATGGGGTAAAAAGGTACTTGGGTGCCAGCCCAGAATGTCGAAGAGAAGTGAAGATATCAGCAAGTCGGTGGCTTGGCTCCCCATTATAACCTTGAACTGTTCATTGTCTATAGTCTATAGTCAATAGCTACTATTTTTAAGCTTGTGTGGATAAGGTTGCCTGTAACATTTGGCGCGTCAACCCGAAACGTGGTTTCGAGACGGGGAGTATACGATCAACAATTGTTATCGTGTTTCAACGCGTGCGGATCTCAGGTCGTCGCCGCTTCAGAGTACGACGATCCCCCCCCCTTACCCCAGCCTCGGCACTTTTTAGGCTTTTTATAATCCGATTGGCCCTAAGGCTTGACGGATCTTTCTGGTCCCTTGGTTTTGAGTTTAGATGGTTGCACCCGCTGCCCAAATCTGTAGATCTGAACCCCTGCTGTCACAGAATGCATCCGTGCCGCGTCACGGCTAGATCCACCAAGCGTTATTTTGAGATGGCGATTCAGTCTCGGAACAGAGGTTTCCGGCAAGGCCCAGCCTTTAGCGTGTCAACAAAGTACCTATAGGTTCAAATACAAATACTCAATCACACTCTACCCATGGTATTTGTCATTTGCCCCGTGTGATGATGTTCAGTGCGGGTTTCAGTCCTTGTCAGATAATGTTAAATTGTGTATAATTGATGGAAGGTGTCATTTGAGAGGAACTTTTTGAAGGCGATTGTTCTGTTTTACTAGAGACTTGGCATGTCTTCTTCGGAATTCCGTGCACAATCTTATTCTGACTTTTATGCTATGCTTTCAACTCAACCCCTTCCGTTGTTGTATCGTGAAAATCCTCTCCCGCGCCATCCGATCAAAAGACGGACTGTTGGGGAGGCCAAGGAGCACAAGGATTTCCCCATGGGTCTAGACCCAGATCTGACCAGACATGTTCATTTATCAGGCCCGGTGGAAATCTGACATGCTTAAAAGACCAGCCTCGCTTAATAACCCTTGAAGTCTTGATTGTTTGTTGGGGCGCTAGCAACCGTTGGCGCGTTCTAAAGATGTGCTCAGAACCTGGGCATGACTCCATCTCAAGTTTCTCAAGACTCTTCATTCTATTGCCGTTTCACTGCCTATCCTTGTGTCAAGATGGCTCAGGATCCACCATTCAAAGTAGTCATTGTTGGGGCTAGTGTGGCAGGGCTTTCGCTCGCCAACATGCTTCAGGCAAATGACATCGACTTTGTTGTCTTGGAAGCCTATCCAAACATCGCTCCTCAAGTTGGAGCAAGTATAGGGTTGCTTCCTCATGGAAACCGGATCCTAGACCAATTGGGGCTTTATGAGAAGATCCTGCAAGTAGCGGAGCCTGTCAACACATTTTCGTTTCGTGCGCCTTCTGGGTTGCCGCTGGCATCATATCCTGGCATGGACTGCAACCTGATTGACCGGTAACAATACTCCCTGATGATATTTTTAGAGATCAGCGCAGGTCTTAACTGATCTGCTTCAGACACGGATATCCGATGATCTTTCTCGATCGTCAAACGTTGATACAAATTCTTTACGATAACATCAGGGACAAGTCAAAAATCTTGGCGAACAAACGTGTCACAACGGTCAATCTTGGCGAAAAGGGTGTGACAGTATTGGCATCGGATGCTTCAACGTTTCAGGGTGACATCCTCATCGGCGCGGATGGTATCCACAGTACAGTCCGGGGTGAGATGAGGAGACTCGCCAGCATGACTCGTCCTGGTTGGTTTGACGCAGGCGAGGAGGAAGGTGAGTGTTGAAACCTCGGGGAAGAAGATTGATGCTAATAATACCTTATGGAACAGACCTGCCTTGCGACTACAATTGCATCTTTGGCATTTCACGACCATGCCATGGCATCGTTCCCGGTGGGTTACATGAGGTGTTTCGAAATGGGTCATCGTATCTGATATCTGGTGGCCAAAATGGACGAGTGTACTGGTTTCGGTTTGAGAAGCTACCACAGAGGCTCCACGGTACACAAATCCCACGCTACACCCAGAAAGACCTCGAGGAAGCGCTTGGTCGGGCCGCGAATGATCCAATCCTACCCGGCTTGACTTTTTGTGCCTTGATTGAGAACCGAATCACTGCAGTTTTGACTCCCCTGCCTGAATATGTCTACAAGAAGTGGCATTTTGACAGGATCTTCACTCTCGGAGATTCTGCACACAAGGTAAAAAGCCGATCTTCCCGAGAAGCAGTACTGAGCTGACTGACGAGTTTCTAGATGCATCCTATTGGAGGTCATGGAGGCAATGCGGCGATTGAGACTGCTGCTGCACTAGCAAACTCCTTGGTCGACGTGCTGAGCAAGACCTCTTCCCCTCTTACCACCACTGATATTGCGGCCCTTTTCGGCCAGGTTCAGGCACTTCGATACCCTAGGGCGATGGCGATCAAGGCGTACTCACGCAAAAAACAGCTAACCGAGTCACTTGACAACTCGTTGCAAAGATTCGTCGCCTTTCATCTTCTTCCTCGAGTCAGGGAGCAAGATGTCACACGCAGTTACTCGGCTCAAATACCAGCCAGCGAAAAGCTAAACATGTTGCCAGTGCCATACCGAAAGAAGCTCGTGCCTTACAAGGATGAGTTGGTAGCCAAGCCAAAGAGAAGAGGAACCGTTGGATTCCTGATACTTGGAATCTACCTGGCAATCAGCGTTGTGGCCTTCTATCTCAGATGGCTGAGTCCGTCGGCAATAGAGGTTGGAAACCAGATCAAAGAAGCCCTGGTCGGGGGCGCTCTTGGAGATAATTCCTTGACTCTATTACAGGGGGCACGTACTGCAATCCCCTTGATTGGCGATCGAGTAGCTTTCATGGCCACGGCCTTTGTGCCTGGACTAAGCAACCCAACCCAACAACTTAGTCGCCTTCAGTTCTACTCTCTAAGCCAATCGCTTCATCCAATCATCATCTTGACGCTTGAAGGCTTCCGAGGTCACTTTGCAGTTTCGGTCTTAACATGGTACGTGATGTTTCGATCCTAGTTGTCTTTACTGATGAACTGAAGGCCTGTTATTTGGTTCGCTGCTTTTCACCTCATCGGGTTTTCTGTGGTAATGCCATGGTACTGCATTATCCGCACATTTGTGCCTGATGATGAAAGCATTTGGTGGCCCCTCGGACGTCAAGTGCCTATTCGATCTGCAAGAGGCGTGCTCTTGGCGGGTTTATATGGCTACGCCGTACCACTAATGCTTACACCCAGTCCCTGGCATCAAGTGGCGACTTCCGCAGTCGCTTGGCAATTTATCCCCATCCTTATTCCCTTGCTCTCTCTTGTCTTTCGAATAGCGAGCCGCTCTGAGGCCATCAAAGTCTCAAGCAAGCCAGGACAGCCATTGCCTGACGTTCAGCACTTGCGGAAGATGTATCTCCTTTTTGCATGTTTCGGTGCCGTTATACACTGGCAAACCTTGCTGCAGATGGTCATGGATGCGGAACAGAGCCAAGTATTCAGGTGGTTGCACCCCTCATCTTGGCGGGAGGTTCCAGGCGAGCTCGAAGAGAACCTGATGGGATTCTTTTGTGTTGAGCTTTGGGGCTACTGCTTGACATCGTACGTTTGGTGCGTATCTGCTGTCTGGGACTTGCAACGGGTTGGCCTTGCTCGAATCAACACTGGGAGGGCAGCCATGGCAATTCTTCTTGCCTACCTTGCTGTTGGGCCTGGGGCGGCAATGGCTTTGGTGTGGTATTTTCGAGAAGATGCATTGGCCTTTTCGCAGTGAAAACTCTGCCTGTCGGATGTGCCCCTACGCATATTCAGGTGTACGACAAGCTCTTGGGCGGGCGACCATCGAATGGGAGCAGTCCTTCCGTGACTCATGCGATGCTGAGCGTTGATATTTGACGGGGGTCTCGCCTCCAACAGATGCAACCTCTTTCAAATGAGTCGGCCGATTCCCTATGCACCGACAAAGGATTTGCCGGATGTGGAAGTCGCCGGCTGCCAGGCTGTTACGCTAATCTTAAAAAGCCCCTGACCCTTGCTGCTGTGCCTCATAGCTAAAATAACCAACCCAACCCATAATTTCGCCACACTTCGCCCGGGCGATCGATGGTGGCTTTTTCTCAATGCGTTCTGGTGGATGGCCGAGGCAGAATGGCAGTGAAGGATCTTCATGTGGCTAGTTACGGAGTTAAATCCTTCGCTTGATGTCATTCCCCGTTGATTTAAGCCTCTTTTGTGCACGACAGGATGGATCGTCTGTTGGGTGCCCGCCCGACAAGGCTTGGGCTCTTATTCTGGAACGCGTGATCAGGTCAGCCCCGTTGCCAAGAACAAATGCGCTGGCTGCTATTCGACAATTCACGACCAGGCTAACTGGCCAAGCCTTGGGAATCCTACTGCCAAGAAGGATCCTCCAACAGGCTGAATCGCAAATGAGGATGGAAGGAATACTTAAGTAGCCTCGCATCCCGTCAATTAGCGATTCTTCATCTCCACCAACTCTTCACTTTATCTGCGCCAACAAGCTCTTTTTATCGAGAAGACTTTCTCAAGTGCATCTTGTCAATAAACCCAAAAACACCTTTCAACATGCAGACCAAGAACCTGGCCATCCTGGCCGCTGTGGCCGCCACAGTTGTCGCCGAAGAAGTCCAACACGTCGATGTCATCCACGTCGTTGAGACCCTCCACGTCTCCAACTCCAAGATCCTCCACGTCAGCCCCAACAAGCGCTCCCTCGACGTTCTCTTCCGCCGCGCCGACGCAGCTGAATGTAGAAGCTCCGCCCGCTCTTTGCTCCTCAGCGCGCCCACCGCAGCCCCCGAGGTCGAGTCATGGGCTCTCAGAGCTCCTTCCTCCACCGACCCCTGCACCCTCGTCGCCCCATCATCTATTTCGGATGCTCTGATCGAGTATCTGACTGAGGTCGCCGAGTGGGCGGCCGAGAAGGAGGATGACGCTCAGGAGATTGTCGACAAGTGTAACCTCGAGGGCGATGGCAACGCCCTCGACGCTTGCTCTACTCCCGGTACTGTCTTCTTCACTTCTGCCAACCAGACAAAGACGGTTCCTCTCGAGCCCATCCTGGAGTCGATTTCGGCAACTCCAGATTCCGGATCAGGATCTTCGGGTGATAACGGCAATGCGGCTGCTCCTCGTGGTGCGGGTCTGACTGCTGTCGTTGCGGTCGCCATGGGTGCTGTTGGTTTCCTTGGATTTCTGTAATTTAGCTTGATATCTTTGAGTGCGATAATATACGATACCCGGAGTCGAGATAATACACTACTTTTTTACCCTGCCTTTCAACGTTGGCTCAATCCAGGCCTATCGCATCGAAGTCCTCGTCTCGATGTCATGTGAAGCAATGGCGCAGGTTACAACGAACCGACTAAAGCCAATTAAAACTAATTTAAGCTCTGCTCTCTTGCATAGAGCTCTTCACATCTATAAACTCGGGGGCACATAGTGTTGACCCTCGACTGAAGACTAGCCCTTGTCTCGGGAAGTGGACGGTTGCGGCTCCACGCACCCGGCACTCACCGCGGCTAGTGATCTTTGACAGCGACGCCACAAGGCAACGGTTTGTTCAAGGTTCGAAATAGACTATTGGCAGCCAGGGGTGTTCACTATCCGCTTGTCCCCTGTGTGGGGGATTAGGTGGTTGAGCCCTGTCTTCCCCGGAATCTTTCCTCCACATCCCACACGAACGTCTTTCCACTGACACGTCTTGACGAATCGACTCGCTAAATTCAGGTTTCGTATTAACCCCAGATATCTAGCCGTTAAGTACCACGAATGTCAGAGTCAATTGTAGCGGGATGTGGCCAGACCAGTTTGACATCGTCGGCTCCACATCCCAAACACAATGACAAGACAGCAGGCGCAGTGTTATAAAGTCGTTATCATGGCTTTTTGATATAACTTTGCTAAATGTAAGGCAGGTTTCAAAGGAATAAACACACTCGGCGTGGTACTATTGAATGTCCTCAACACCGGTCACATTATCGCCTACTGCATCTACGTATATGCCGCATCTTCTCACGCTCCTCCTTCAATCAAACATACAAGCTGGAAAGCATTACAGTCTATAAACTTTGTCAACACTTGAGAAAGACCCTCCACGCCTTTGTTCATGTCAAGATAGAATGTCAGAACAAATCACATTTGAAGGCATGTTTCTCACTACCTACGCAGCTATCAGCAGATGGTCAAACTAACCAGATCAATGTAGACCTTCAAGGAGTTGAGACTGCCCTTTACGAATGGGCCGATAGCTATGACACTAAAGACTGGGCAAGATTGCGCAAGATCGTCGCCCCCGAGTTACGAGTCAGCCACCTAACCCCCTACCTTGTCTTCACCACATCAGTATTAATACAGCCCCTTGCAGATTGACTATCGATCATTTCTGAACAAGATTTGGGAGAATATGGCGGCTGAAGAGTACGTCGGCATGATGTCGAATCCCGCGATGTTAGGCAACCCGACTCTCAAGACGCAACATTTCATCGGGGCGAGTCGCTACGAGCGGGTTTCAGACACGGAAATCATAGGTCACCATCAATTGCGCGTGCCTCATCAGATTTACGAGGACACCACACTTTCAAAAGTTTTGGTCAAGGGCCACGCTCACAGTTACAACAAACATTGGTACAAGAAGGTCGATGGCCAGTGGAAATTTGCAGGGCTCGCACCCGAATTACGGTGGTCTGAGTATGACTTTGATAAGGTCGTTGCCGAGGGTCGTAAACACGCCCAAAAGAATTAGAGGTTATCAATGCGGAGTTTACAAGAAATAGTTGATGGTTATTGGCAATTCCTATCCCGTACATGGACAGCGAAGTAGAGAAATTAACAATCGCATCAGCTGAGAGCCAGAGTCAAACTTTACTTGGCGCGCTAATGCTTGGTCGCCTTCGGTTAGCAACTGACCCCGCTTTGGGGCAATCTTGAGCCTGTTATCATCACTTGTCTTCGTTCTTTATCATAACAAAACTCGAGCCAGCACCACACGATGAAGAGACAACGACCGGCGCTTAACCAAGGTCTGTAATGAGCCCCTGAGTCTTATGCTACGGCGAATGAGAAACTTACAGTGCCAGGCTGCTACACATGCGAAAGACGACGTATTCTTTGTGATCGTGCATTGCCGAGCTGCCTTAAATGCACGAAAAAGGGCTTGGTCTGCCCAGGATACGGCCAACGGCTGCGATGGGCCGGCGGCGCTGCCATTCGTGGCCGTCTAGCCCAAGCCGAGGAGACGGTCGCTAATGATGCCGAAGCTTCATCTACAACCCTCGGGAACGAAATCTGGACCAACGCGTCCTCGTTTCACTCAATCAGCAAGAAGACGCTACATAAGCTCATCGATCACTGGGATAAGCAAATAGCACGCTTGATGGTCTGGGTTGACTCGGATGACAACCCTTATCGACGCTACGTGACCCCAATGGCATACAGACATCCTGTCGTCGGACTAGCCATGACTGCCGTCTCCTCTCAACATGCTTCCATCTCACTTGAAGATGACAGCTTTTCTGAAAAGGCCCGCAACGAAGCCATTGGTATGATATCGGCCTACGTCAAAAACATTACCACTCATGTCATGAGTGGACGTGAGCTTGGTAACCAACTGGACGAACGGGCCGTCGAATGGGTCTTGGCGGCTATGCTGCTGCTTTCATGCTACGAAATGGCGGACTCTGGCTCTGCGGCTGCAGACTTTCATCGACGAGCTGCAAGGTCGCTCGTGAATACTTTCGACACAACAGGCCGTGGTGAGAGCTTGCTGCTCAACTTCCTAAGGAATCAGTTATCTGTACACGACATCTTTGCTTGCACGACATCGTTTGACCTATCTTCGATGCAGCAAGTGATCCTTCCACGTACGGCAGATGACTCAGTACTATTCTCAACTTACCTCAGGTATTTGCACGACGTCACACTGCTTTCCCGTCAGTTCGAGCCTTCAACTGCTCGATTAGCCAGGCTGGGGTTGACCTTTAGTCACCTTCGGACACAGTTTGAGGTCGCCCGAGGAGAGACACTCATGACAGCAGGTCGTCTCGCTCTGCAGCCTACTTCCCGACGTCGAGACTTTATCTGTGTTGTAAACATACACTACTACGCCGCCCTACTGTACTCTGCGAGGTGTCTGGAGATATGCATCGACGAGCAATGGAAGGAATTGATGGATGGCCTGTTTGATCAAATCGCAGCAATGGACGCCATTGATGAGTGGCTGCACTGTCTACCTTGGTCGCTCTTTATCGCCGGAGTAGAGAGCCACGATGATGACGCCAGACAAGGGATCATCTCGGATCTTTACAGTCGGATATGCCGGATAATGCGATTTAAGAACTTCCGGGACGTCGCGCAGTTCTTGCAGGTATTCTGGGCAGCAAATGAGAGGGACTGGCGAGACTTGGCTCGGAAGTGGGAATTGTCAGGACAGCCAGTGTTGCTACCCTGAGCTCGACACCAAGTCTTAAGCTAAAGAAACGGCCGTTTCTTATCTGGTAGCGCAAAAGGCGTCCTACCGAACGACTACCACCAGGAATCAATGCTTGAATCGGTCCTCAATTGAACAAAAGAAAGCCTGATATCATCAACAAGACCACGGATAACACATCGTATCTCGGATAAAGTACCAGATATGATGCCCTGGAGTTACGTAAAGAAAATTCTTCCAAGTTGACAATCCCGAGGTCCGACGTTATCCATCACGAGTCTAATCGCCTGCCAATCAGGTTAGAGGAGATGACCCAACTGAAGGTTGTTAGTTCGATCTCCAGATCTATACCCAAACGGGAAGTCATCTGGAGAAGAGAGAGTTGAAGACTTGAGAGCAACCCGAATATATAAGGCGCGACCAATGTCAAGTTTAGCAAAGATGCAAACTCAGACTGTTTTGCAGCCTCCGGATTTGGTTACACAATCATGTTTTTGTTGTCAATCCCCGCACTCGCCGTTGCCATCGCGGCATGTGCACTTTTCTATGTCTGGAAATGCGTCTCATCGCCGTTATGGTCAGCCCCTGGTCCGTTCCTCTCTCGCTTCACGCCATTGATGTTGAGATGGAACGAGTTTAACGCCAATCGGACCTTGTACATTCACTCTCTCCATCTCAGATACGGGCCTATCGTCCGTATCGCGCCCAATGAAATGTCATTCTCATCCTATGAAGCTGTCAAGGAAATTTACGGATCCAAGGGCAGTGGCTACGACAAATCCACATTTTATGATCTGTTCACGGTATTCGGACGCAGGCAAGTACTGGAATAACTCTGAGTATTACCTCGTGCTAACAAGTCAAAGAACTTTGTTCTCGACACTTGATAAGACCATGGTTAGTTCTGTATACACTTGGCATTTGCGGCGGTAGTTGACGATCAATAGCATGCGAAACGAAAGCGTCTCCTAGCCGACAGGTACGCAAACAGCAACGTTCTCAAGCCAGCCTCCCTCAACGGAATTGAGAACCGAGCGCGAGAATTTGCTAGACAGTGTGGCGATTCAACTGGAAGTAGCGTCGATGTATACGTACGTTATTCACTGGCCACTCTGTGAGTTTTGCTGACCTTGGACAGATCAAACTTCACGCATTCGCCTGTGATGGTGTTACCCATCATCTGTTCCAGCCGTATGGTACTGATTGCCTGGGAAACCCTGGCGACCGAGAGATGATGGATCAAGTCAATGCCGATGATAGTCTTCGAAGTAAGTTAATCGCCCTCTTTGCACAAGACAATGACCTGATAAGCTAGGTCGTCTCTTCATGCTGTATGCGCCAACTCTCTACAAGTATTTGTCCAAGATTCTCGACTGCTTCTTTGAGCCTCGTGCCACGCCATTGGCAGATAACTTTGTCACCAAAAGAAGCAAACTGGAGGATCCTGAAGAATTTACTCTTCTGAGTCGCCTCAGAAGCAAGCTTGGTGAGCAATTGGCTGAAGGCGACATCGCTTCGGAATGTCTTGATCACATGGTTGCTGGCATTGACACCACAGGCGATGTTCTGTGTTTTTTGATCTGGGAACTATCTCAGCCTCGCTCGGCTCAGTTCCAGGCTGAGCTGCGAAGAGAACTGATGGGAAACCCTGATGTGGCGTTTGACAAGCTCCCAGTTCTCGACTCGATTGTGCAAGAGGGCCTGCGCTGCTTTCCCGCCATTCCCATGTCTTTGCCGCGCGTCGTTCCAAAAGACGGAAGAGTCATTGACGATCTATTCGTCCCTGAAGATACCATTGTGAGCAGTCAGGCATACTCAGTCCAGCGACACCATGCACATGTCTTTCCGGAGCCTGATCGATTCAACCCTCACCGGTGGATGTCGAACGAAAACGATGCGGAGATGAGGCGCCATATCTTCGCCTTCTCTTACGGTGGACGAGGCTGTATCGGAAAACAGTGAGTTCCTTCGGAACATGTACCTGCACTTGCTAACACAGTTTCAGTTTGGCCTATGCCGAGATGAAGCTTCTGCTGAGGGAGTTGTACTCTCAATACCAGACAGTCCCCGATCCTTCCATGACTGAGGAGTCAATGAGAGCACATGATCAGATCATTTCGGCGAGGCCTTATGGTCAAAAGTGTTTGCTGCGCTTTGTGCCGGCTGCTGCGTAAACCGGTCGTGGGCAGAAGCAGAGGTTATAAGCATGACGCGTCAATGATGGGATAAAAATTCACAAGAGTAGAAAGAGTAGCAGAAAAAGTAGTTGAGAAGACATCATTTAATACACATCCAGAATCTTGCCGAAAAGAACACCTTGAGCTAGTTGTATACGCCGACAGGCACTGCGTGAGTGTTGGCTTTGACTCACTCCCCTGCGCACCACCGAACCACTTTCTGTACGTCATCTTAGCCGCCCACAATTATCTTGAAGAGCTAGTGAGACTGCCATATGACCCTACACCCTTGAAGGCTTCCATTTGCCCTTATCAACCAGTGGCCAAAGGGAAACGGCGCCGCATCCCCTTCATGGAGATATGTCATCTGCACCTCTAAGGGTTGCAAGATTTCCCATAAACCGATAACATCATTCAAGATATGTCTGACTCGATTCAGTATGCACTTCAACTCTTGTACTTTTCAGGGAATGATCAGATTCAAGCGTGTGACAAAACTATGTTTCAATTGAGCCAAGATGGAAGGATATCTCTAATATTGATACCTTTCTTGGATAGTCAACGTGTAACTCCAATAACCCCTTTAATGTACAATGTCTCAAGAGACTTAAATCTCAAGAGTCAGGAAGAATGTTTCGCTGATGATATGCTACTTGAAGCTTGGTGGAAAAGGGTTGTTTCATGAGTAACCCTCAACGCACCATCCTTGAATCATGGTCGCCTATTCAGTAATACTGTCGCTGTGGATAACCTCCTTCTCATTCTCCTTGGTGTTACCCATTTCCCGGAAGTAAGCCTCGTCGCGCTCCTTGCGGCTGATGTAACCTGGCGGGGTCCAGTTTGAGCTGTTCCAAGCCTTCAGATCTGGAAGGCTGTACATCAGGTCGATGTGTTCAAGACTCAGAGTCTTGGACTCGTAGAGGAAGCACCAGGTGATGATGGCAGCGATGAAGTTCATTCCAGCAAAGACGTATCCGAAGGAGTAAGAGATGCCGTCGTCAGCGAAGGGGGTGAGGAAACTGATGAGGACTATTTCAAGTTAGCATTGCACGTATAGCTTAGTACGTTGCACTTACAGTTTCCGAGCCAGTTGCTGGCTGTCGCAAGAGACGCTTGCTTGGCACGAGTTCGGAGAGGGAACAGTTCTCCCACGACCACCCAGCCCAAGGGACCCCAGCTGAGGGCGAAGGATGCAATAAACATGCAGGCAGAAACAATCATGGCTTTTCCAACGGCGCTGTTGCCCTCTGGATTGATCGCTGTACCGACAGAGGCGAAAACGATAAGCCAGGCTGTCTGCCACAGAGCACCCAAGAAGAGAGGCCATCTACGACCCACCCGTTCCGTGATGTAGATACCAGGAATGGTCATGCCGACGTTGACAGCGCCCAGGATCAGTTGAACTAGGATGGGATCATCGATACCAGCAGATTGGAAGATGGTAGCTCCATAGTACTAAAATTGGCGTTAGATGATACAATGCAGGTAATTGTCCAGGGGTACTCACGAAGAAGTAGTTGACGCCAGTCCACTGTTGGAGGAACTGAACAGCCATGCCAAGAAGGGTTCGGTACACAACCTTGGGGGTCTCGTTGCGTGGGTCGACACACTCCAGCCAGGTACCTTGACCAGCTCTGCGTTCCTCTTCCAGCAGCATCCTCATCTCGCTGAGGTTGTCCTCAACTAATGGGTTCTTGGGATCATCCTTCATACCGCGAAGTCGTGCGAGAGACAGTCGCGATCCTTCCCAGTCATCTCTCATGGCCAGCCACCTGGGTGACTCTGGAGCCATGAGAATGCCAAGGCCAAGAGGAAGAGAGAAAGCCATCTCAATGCCGATGATCACGCGCCAAGAGGCATCTGTTTCCTGGATCTCACGGACTCCATAGTTGACAAGGTTAGAAACAAGGATGCCCAGACTAATCATGAGCTGGTAAGATGCGACCACAGCACCACGGATCTCTCGTGGGGAACACTCGCTCTGGAACATTGGCACGCCGATGGACAGGGCGCCAACGCCGAAGCCAGCTACCAGTCGACCGATAGTCATATGCACCCATGAATGCATTGCCGTGATTTGAAGCGTGTTGCCGATGAGGAAGACAACAACGGCAATACTCAAGCTCTTTCTCCGACCATACCAGTCGGCCGTACTAAAGGGGAAAGTCATGTTAGTCCACAGTCCCATCCAAGATGCCTGCGCGGAGGGGTCAACTTACTATGAACCCAACAAGGCACCAATCAGACAACCAATACTCATGAGCGAGACCAAAAGCGACTTGATGATGGAGACCCAGGCTATGGTACCATCATCATGCTTCTGGGCAAACCGGTTGGTGAAATCCTCAAACAGGAGCATTCCTGAGATCTGACCAGTATCATAGCCAAAGAGAAAGCCTCCGATGGAGGTGATCAAGGCCAAGAGCAGAGCCTCGGCTCCACAATCGGCCCCATTGATCTTGATGGAACTAGGGAGTAGTTAGTCGCCACTAGTTTTAGTTGTAGGGCTGAAGAGGTGTGGGATATTACATTTGTCCGAGCATGTTTCTTTCACTGGAGGTGTTGATAGCAGTGAAGATGTTGAGATGTTCTGGTTTCTTTCTCAAATGGCGAGGCAAGTCTCTTCTTTTATCGCTACGAAAGCTTTGAGCAGTTTTCTAGAAGGGATCCATCCATCGCCAGCACAGCACAGAGCACCTTCGTCTCGAGTCTGAAGCAGTGACCATCCCACGCCATGCCCTGTCACGAACGCTGCCATTACCGGCACTTCTCTCTGAGGCCCATCCTATCGGGGCAAAAGGCTAAATGGAATTTGCCCATTTAGCCGCCAAACGACCCAGGGTGGATTAATCGGAAGGGCCGACGTAGCAGGAGGGAAAACGCCGAGCACGCCGAGAAGCTGAACCCTGCGCTGAATTTAGCCATTGGCAGACATGACCATGCCACGATATGTGGAGAATCACGTCGTGGGACTCCTGGTCATTCAGCATGGTCGGCAGAATACCATGGCCTTGTATAAGCACGGTGTCATCTGGGGTGACCGTGCAACGTCCAGTGACCGACAGCCCACCGAAAATCGTCAAGGTCAACAACGGGCCTTTTGTCACCGGTCTCCCTATTTCCGGCTCCTTGACACGGTTCCGGCCGCCATGGCATCGGTCTCCAGTCGAACTTACGTGGCTTTGACAGATGATCAGCCTCGCTTGTTCACGTTGTGTTATGCTTCTATGGTAAGCCTGATTGCGCTGTTTACCGTCTGGGGATATAGGTACCAAACTATGCTTACCTACCACGTTACGTTGGAAGCTCCCGGGTAGTTGAAGGATTCTGTTCATCTGATCGCGGCATTTGTATTGTCCGCTATCGTTTCCCACCGCCTTTTCATTATGTCTAAGTTATCCGGTGATTCCAGGTAATGAGGTTGCAACAGTTGAGAGTTTTCATCTCAAGCATCTTCGTGCAAAATCCCCAACAATCCCTTTCGAGAGCAACTCAAAACATTAGACGCAGGGGACGATGTAGTTATGAAGAGCAACACCCACCTTCCAGGTGGTAATAACATGCATGGATGAATGCCCAGATATCCATGAACGATGCGCGATTCATGAGACGTCGTTGTTGAGCCGCCCCTGACGTCGTCATGCCGTTTTTGCCGCCATGCGGCTGGGACGCCACTCCCGCTCTTTGGCCACGAATTGTGAGGCTTACGGGACGGGAAGAGATAAGCGGCCCCTCATCTCCATCAAGTGTCGGAACCAATCGGGACGTTCTGTGGCCAGGGTCTGAACCCTTGTAAAAACGGGTGTTATTTCGGTGCTGTCAGGCCCTACTTCGGCTCCGGTGAAAAACCCTGGCTTCCGTGGACAGTAGCAGAAACACATGAAACCTGGGCATAATGGTAATATATAGAAGCCAACCCCGTACTTTGGAGAAGGGCCTACTCCTAGCACAGGTGATCTATGCCAATAGGTATGCTTACCGCCCCGGATTACGACGCCGGACCTTCGCTCCGTACCCAGCAGTTGGCTTTCACCAGCGTATCTCTCCACTGAAAAGTCCTGGGGCATGCGGGGGTCACGCAGACTGGCAATTAGGTAGCTTATTGAAGCGTTCAGAGTCGCGATCAGGGGCTACACCAAGGCCGCCTCGAAACGAAATCAACGTATTATTTAGGAACGAAATATGGTGATCGAACCCGCGAGGTGGATGATGTAGTGCCCGCGGATTACCCAGACCAGACATGTGCGCATTCAGATGGGTCATGTCTAGTACTACAGTACGTGCAAATAGGCCAGTCTTGAGCTTTCTTGTCATTCTCCGCCATCGCGTCTTCAAAGTCGCCCCGGAATTGGTCATTATTTCTTAATAACTTAGTAAACTCCTTCGTGTTCATGAGATCGGCAGCATGGTCTGCTGCGACTGGAGTAAGAACTGCGCGAACCGAATCATATGTAGAGCTGTCCGTGTTGTATGCATGCCGAATGACCTTGAGAAAGCAGGAAGTGTCCCAGAAACGCCTTGCTGCTGAATCAAACTTGCCCAGCGCGCACTCTTTCATCGCCGCGATGCCGTACTTATCTGCTGCTGTCAACATGAGGAGATTGAATGTCATGATTTCGGGCGTTTTGCTTGGAGATCCATCCTTATAATCGGCGTTGTATAAGAAGTATAGAATGCCTTCGACAACCAGCGAGTTTTCTTGTACCAGATCCAAGACCGGGACTCCGCTAGTCATCCCGGGTTCTCCATCCTCACTTGAACGCGGGGGCCAAGCGTCATCTAACTCGTGAAGTGCTTTGGCAAAGTAGTGAGATTGGCTCGCAAGCACGAGGCGATGGGCGTAAAAATATTTGAGATTGGAATGGATTGCAACGCCGGAGAATGTAGGACAGCCGAAGTACCTGCCAGCAATACCTTAGGACCTGTGTTTATGCCGTGGGCTTGGTCTTACCCTTTGAGGCAGCTGACAAGGTCTTGTGAATATTCTCCCCGTTTCATATTGGTGGCGCTGGACAAGCAAAGGCGGTGAGATTGATACACTTGTTTTGTAGAGATTCGGACTGCACTGGACAGGAGGGCGTGTCTCATCATGCCGCGACAAGAGTACTACATTTCAAGATGCAGGATCTTCCTCAACCACGTCTCGTTTTGTACCACAGCGAATTGATGACATGATTCTGACCATTCTTTTGGAAGCGGACAAAAGAGACAGATTCGGACAGTCAATTACAAATCAGTTTGCCCAGCAGTCCACGCAAGACTCCGAACTCGACGCAGCGGCTCAGTGTCCAATAAGAGCGTCGTGAAGTCTCCGTAATGAATGGTGAATATCTCCGGGTTGACCAGTGCCACTCCCTCTACTTCTAATCAACCCCCCTCCCCCTAGGCTTGATGCTAAGCCAAATGGTTAATATTGGTACAAGCCCGGGTCGACGGGGCTTAAAGAAACCCGGGACAGCGAAGTGCATGCCGTTAACTCCGCGACCTTCAATGTGATGATACTACATATGCCGTGTGCATTCTGCCCGAAGATAGTTTGTCATTTTGACTTTCGTTCATCTATCTCGTTTCGTTCGACGCTATTCAACTTTAAGGAAGTAAAATACAAGGAACAATGAGCATGTTTTCACAATTTTTCCCTCCCAAGCCAAAGTTCACAGAGGACGATATACCGGACCTCACCGGAAAGGTGCGAGACGCCCTCCTAACTCTGACTGTACTAATAGAGGCATCTCCCTAGGTATTCCTCATAACGGGATCAAACACGGGTGTGGGGAAAGAGGTTTCAAACATCCTTTACTCTAAAAATGCCGTTGTCTATATCGCCGCTCGAAACCAGGACAAGGCTCAGTCCGCTATCGACGACATTCGCTCTCGCAATGCCAAATCTACTGGTGCCCTCAAGTTCCTTCAACTGGACCTGAGCGATCTACATTCCTGCTCCAGTGCAGCCGAACGCTTCCTTGCCGCTGAATCCCGACTGGACGTCCTTTTTAATAACGCCGGGGTCCTCCTCCCACCACAGGGTTCAAAAACAACCCAGGGATATGAGCTTCAGCTTGGGACCAACTGCCTTGGCCACTTTGCTCTCACCAAAAAATTGACTCCGCTGCTTCAGTCCACAGCACGCATCAGCCCGAAAGGATCGGTGCGGGTTCTGTGGGTGTCAAGCTCGGCTGCGGAGGCTTCCGCCCCAAAGGAGGGCATTCCGCTTGATAACCTGGATTATCATCTTGAGGAATCGGCAATGTTCAAGTACGGCGTGAGCAAGGCGGGGAATTACTTCCAAGCAACGGAATTTGCCAAGAGATTCGCCAACGATGGAATTATTAGTGTAGTGAGTATTATCCTGACTTGACGGAGAATATGACACTGACCTCCGACCCGGCCATGAATCCGGGAAATCTCCGCTCTGAGCTGGCTCGCGATAGTGGTTATCTGTTTGGACACTTCCATCATTTCATCAGCTACCCTCCCATGAACGGCGCGTATACAGAGTTGTACGCGGCGTTTTCTGGCGAAGTCACTAATGGGTCGTGGGTTATCCCTTTTGGTCGAGTTGGCATGAAGAGCAGTCTTCATGACGGCACCAAGGATGAATCTGAAGGGGGCACGGGAATTGCGAAGAAATTCTGGGAGTGGCAGGAGGAGCAAGTCAAGCCTTATCTTTAAGCGTGATGGGGAACATCTCCAAGATGAAATGTCGGTAAACATTCCATCAGGGTCACACTTGTTCGCATGATTTGAGAGGTTCCGGATATTTTCAATGGTGTCCAATTACCTCCACGGAAAGTCGCCGTCCCCGGTCCGTCCGCCGATAATAGTTTCTAGAAATCTCCGCGGATCGAATGAACCTTGATGGGCGTACTCCTTACCAGGTGTTTGCTCGATGGAATCGAAGGAACACGCGGGACTGCAAAGCTACAGGCTTCATTCATATGGTTCAAATGTTTAGTGTGTTTAACGTCGTTTCACTACGATATATAATGGCTGTACTGGTCGATTTGGGCTCTGAATTGCCCACTGCTATTGAAACATTCATTCCAGCTCCAATGATGGGTCCTGGCGAGCACTTCTGATTTCGGTGATCGAACTCAGAGCACCGTAGATCTTGAATACGGTGGGAAAATCTGAAATGAGAAGGCCTAACCTCTCTGCCGCCCAAAGCTCAGGCACTAAGAACACATCTGCCAAGGTGATTTCGTCTCCCACGCTGTATTTGCCAGCTGTTTCCTGCACGGCTTCTTCGTACGCTGCCAGCCCCCTTCTGATCCAGAATCTGTCCCACTCGCTGTTGCCGCTGGCCTGAGCCAACTTGGATTCAAGGCATGGGAATCTTGCAACAATTTCTCTTCCCACTCGATGGGTAGTGAGAGGGTGGATGTCGGTGGCCACGATGTTGACGAGACTACGGACTCTGGCACGATCGATGGGGTGATTGATTGGCGGAAGAAGCTGGTGGGTATTGGGGAAGGCTTCATCAAGAAATTCAAGAGCTGCAATAGACTGTGTCCACTGCACTGGCTCTTGCGCACCTGAGCATTGTGGTAGTTGTATCGTGAGTGTCGGCACCGTTCTTGAGGGGTTGATAGCGAGGTATTCTAGATCATCGTTTTGTATTTGTCGCAAACTGACCAATGAGGTCTGGTATTCAAGGCCCTTCAAGTTGAGTGCGATGCGGAGACGACCGGAACAGTCCGAGATCGGTGAGGAGTAGAGGACAATCTTGGTTGCTATCATGTCGTGCTATTTTGTAGGATCGATGCCGCAGACGGTTAGGAAACTACTCAAGTATGAGGGAGCAGCGGTCTTATCACGACGAGCTGTAATCAAAGCCTGCGTCAGTTATGAGTAAGTCGGCATCGCCAGGACCGGGCTCAAGGCCGCGTGCCATAAGAGCCGGAGGGTTTGGCCTGACCTCATTGGCAAGGAGGATATTGGGGACTTTGAACGACATCACTCGGCAATGACAACGGACAACGGATACTTGGGCCCAATCAGCGGCTCTCAAAGTCGCCGACGCTATCTTCGCTCGTCGTTAGAGTCTTCGTAGAGAAGATTAGACTGCCTATACATCCAATTTCCGTCTGATTACACTGTTTATCGTCTGGAATATTTAGGCCAACCTGCCCACCGCTCCTGATTTTAACAGACATCGACGGCAAGACTAGCAGGATTCCGACACCAAGCTCGACATTAGTTCTCTGCAGGATAAGGAACAAGGAGCAATTCTACCTCACAGCAGATATTCAATTGTGTTTCTCTATGTCTGAATCGGCACCTCCACTTATTACCAATCTTGTATTAGGAACCGCCAGAGGTCAATACTCGCCAGGCCAAGAACAAGCCCTGCTCCCAGTCACAGACCTCGTGTTGTGGACTTGGTGACGTCTCTTGCATCTTCAAAAGAAGCCACCAGCCACAACAACAAATAACACAGGTGAGAGATGGTGGCACTCAGCCCGATGTTGGACACCAATGTAAATCACAGACCTCTTCGGCTTCTAGGCGTTGTCCCCGCCTCCTCTGGGCACCCTTTTCTCCCTGGCGGGGAAGATGGCAAGCTGGTCCCTGATAGAGCGTCGGTCTTCACTGTGTTGGGGGAGATGGGTCTCTTTGGAATCCGAGTCTGGGCCGAGCGGCCAAGCCTTGTTCAAACTAGTCTTGTTCCACCTGGACTTGAGGCGTGCAATGGCGCGTTTCGGAGAAGGTGCTGTGAAGCTGATTAATATGGCAAGGGCAATAACTGCCACACTGACACATTCACCGATAGCTATGAAAGAGGTTAGTTGTCTGAGCATGATAGGTTGAATAAGTAGTTGATGGAGTGGAGTGTAGAAGACGGCTATCCCTCTGGATCCTGAATCTTGTCTGATCGGATAAGAGGCTGGTACTCACCCATGCGGCTAGTAAACCATCTCTCTTCAACTCTGATCTCCCCCTCGCTGTTCTGAGGGTGGTAGGTAAAGGGGATGGCAAATAGGCTGGTCATAAAGGACAGCGGGGTCTATCAGATAGCTATTAGTCTAAATGAGCATTGCGCAAGAGTCTGGGGCCAGCGGTTCCCGGAAAAATTATGATGCAACCTACAAAGATAACAGTCACTAGTGTGAATATCCAGATTGCCTTGTTCAGTTGGCCAGCCGATTGCGCCTCATCTAGAGAACTCTGAGCCTGCTTGATCTGAACAAGATAGTCAAGCTGCACGCCAAGTTAGTCTCCATAATATGGAAATTTTTGACATGGTAGTGGGTGGGATTTTCGTGGAGGTAAGGTTGGCGACGCACAGCTTGGAGTGTACGGTCAGCATGTCCGTCGAGGGACTTGATGCGTTCAATCAGGCGCCCGACGCCGCAGTCATCGATGAAAGCCTGGTTCAGCTTGGGATCCAATTTCTTTGGCCAGAAGAGATCAGAAAACTCCTTGACGACGTTTTGCTGCGTCTCGAAGATTCGAAGAATCAAGTGTAACTCGTCACGGATGTCTTTGCATTTGCTGATCAGGTTGATCTCGCTGGTGATGTCCGATGTCTTATCGACGGTGCTGTCTGGATCAATCGATTCGCTGAATTCATCGAAACGTTTGGCTTCTTCCTGGCTCTAGTGAAGGACGCAAAATCATGTCTTGTCAGCAGAGGTTCTTTGGGCTAATGGAAGTCGTGTTGGTTTCATGAAATACGTACACATTTGGCGATGGAGCTGTCGAAGATATCAAGGACATGGATGCCTAGACCTGCGTACTGAAACTCCTCTAGAAAGGTCACTGCTTCAAAAAGTATGTCTTCTATCAATTCGTGTGGGTCTGTGTACGAATGAATGCCACCCTGGCGGATAGTGTCGAAGAGGGTGTCTTCGACACCACGGTGGTACCGATCTGGAAACGCCGTGATGATGGTGTCTGTGGAGGCATGTCAACAACCACCGGGGCATAATAGGTATGTATAGGCGGAGAAGGGGAGATATAGTTACCTTTATCGAGCTTCCAGAGCCAAAGTTGATGGACCATGAGCAATCTCGCCTGCTTACTAGGATCATGTATGTTTTCGCCAGTGTCCACCTTACCGCCGTCCATTTTCTTGAATTTGAGCTTTGCCGACTGTAAACTATTGAGGGTCATTGCGGAAAGCGGCTCTACTTCCTTTTGGACCCTTTCGTCTGTATGTGGGTTGAGCACAATTGGTCAGCATGCGCGACGAAGGTACTTCATTTCGATGTCCCGCCGCTGCGTTTGGGGAAACTCACCAGGGCCCTTGGCGTTTCTTCCATCTCCATGTCGCTTTGTGCCACTTGCAGCGACACTCTCAAGCCACTTGAGGACAACTTGATCCTCGTCGCGTTCCATGAGGTCCGAATCTGTGAGTGTGTCGTAATACGACGCATCTAGCGTCTGTGATCTGTGAAGTCCTCTCAATTTTTTATATGGGAGCGACAGCTTTTCCAGTTCAAACTTGTGTTGGAACCCAGGGGACTTGGGTTTGTAGTCGTCTGAGGTTCTGACCTCTGTAAGATGCTGGAGGTACTCTCGGGTCTCAAAATCAATGTAAGGCACCTGAGTTGCTCAGCTTTTCGACTTCCTCGGGATTGATCGGCTGATATGAAACGTACCACAATAGAGATTTTATCATCGTCGTGTAACTGGGTCGAGTTTCTCCAGCTCTCTCCTGGATAAAAACTCCCTGTTGTGCTCATGGCAGAGCTTCTTATGTCCCCCGTCTGTAGAGGGGTTGTTTTTAGTAAGGACTGTGGACCAAATCACCCAATATCTTGGTGGCCATGTACTTACACTTTTGGCGCCTAGGTCATTGTCCATCTCCTGTTCATCTATGGCCTTGTTTTTCAAAAAGTCTCCTGCCTGGACATCTATTAGTAACCTAGTGATAGACTGTGCTGTCTCATTAGACTCACATGTGGCATCCGTGTGAAGACGTCCTTCGCCCCCTTTCGCTGGGCTATGTTTCGGCTGAGGAATCTCCATGCCTCCTTCCTCCTCTCGGCTTGATCGTCGCCAGGCACTGGCTCAGTGAGTCGCCACACAAGGTCCTATGGCCGGCCGGTCAGTTCAGCGGGAATCAACACAAGCGGAGGTACCTATTGTCACAAACCGTAACCCAGGACATCTGTTTCATGGGGTTAGCACTATCATTTAAATGCGCTCAGGGTAAGGCTGACCTGGTTCACAGGGAGGTGAATCCACCTCCAGCAGTTCTCCTTCACTGCCTCTTCATCCTCCCCCTCATCCAACTTCCCGTCCGCCTTTAGTTGCTCAACTACAAGTTTGGCGAATTCGTCCTCCAGTCTCGTCATCCGGCCTTTTTGGTGAAGAAGATCATGGACAGACACCGACCAACTCTGCGAATACTGTTTTTCTCTGTAATAGAAGCGGATGTTCATGTTGAACGTTTCGCAGACCTTCTTATGGCCACTATCAATGCTGTTGTGTCCCGATTTGTCAGTTGTATCGCCTTGGTCGTTGACCCAGCACGTTGGCGCGTCAGTAGGAATAGCTTGGACTGCACGAGAATCATTCGGATCCCATTCATTGATAGAACGGAGAAGCGTATCGAGCGTTTTCTTGTTGATCCTGTCGGGCAGATCTCGCACAAGATCTTGTGGTGTCTTGTCGTCAAAGTTGCGACACTCGCTGTCGGCGCCGTGCTCTAGAAGAAGCTTCATCATTTCCTCGTCCGCTTTCCGTACAGCGTCGTGCAGTGGGCTATCACCTGTCGAAGAATAAAATTAGTGAATGTGCTCAGGATCATGTGGGACCTGAATATTGTTACCGAAAACGTCCCTCGTGTTCACTTCAGCACCATTGTCCAGCAAATGTTTCACCACGGTGGTTGGGCGTGTTTTATTCGCAGCTGTCGCTTCTTCCTCCTTGGGTCTCCAGACTAGGGTGTGCAACGGAGTGAGGTTCTGGCTGTCGAGAGCATCGACGAGGCTACCGGCTTCGAGCAGAACTCGGGCGATTGCGGCAGCGTGGGGCTTAGTCGAGACATAATGTAGGGGAGTTCGGCCGTATTTGTCACGCGCGGCAACCGCTTTTTTGTATCGTTGTGTGAGACTCACTACAAACTTCGTAGTCCAGCTCCACAGCCCGATGCAGAACTGTTTCTTGCCGGTTGCCCACCTGATCCTCCCACTTAAAACCCTCTTCTTTGATGAGATTGGCGGCTTGATTCTCGTTGCCGGCATCAAAAGCGTCAAGAACATCCAAAGTTACTTTGGAAGCAGGGCGGGTGAATGTTGTGTGTGCTTTCCCGATGCGTGTCTTGGGTTCGAGAAGTGCGGCTGTTGTCGTCACAGTCGCTTGCTTCCCCTCCGACCAGCTTGGCGAGGTTGACATCGAGCCTTCGAGAGATCTAGGCGATAGAGTTTGGTGGTATGTTTGGTGCTTTACGCAACTGATGCCTGCGCCTCGGATTTAGGTGAAGGAATAAATTACATCGCTTGAAACGGGATTGGGAGTTTGTCCTTTAACATCGACGCCGCCCCCAAGGAGGCTGCACTTCAGCTGACCAGACACAGAGGGCCCTCAATCAAGCCTGGCCCAATCATTGTTAGCATTGAAGTGACGGAACCGCTCGGGACCATTTTCAACTGTGACTTGTCAATTTAGATAATAGGAGGGTAAAAGTGCATCCAACCAAAGAAATCATTACGCGCGTTTGTTACTCTAATTGTAAGAGCTGAAATTAAGCGAGGTTGCATTGCTTACTCTCAGTGAGTTGTGGCTTGCTGCAGGCATGTCTTTAAGGATATTTGATGACAAAAAGCAATTTGATGTTTTTCGGCCATGGGTTTTCATCCCGGTAAGTATCAAGACCAGTATTCTCTGTCACAGTGGCTGATGGCGTCTTTTGGCAGTGTCACCAAGTTCACAAAGGTGGCTGGCTTTCGCAGCTCGGGAATAGGACTGGCCCCCATGACAGAGCACAAAAGTTTGTAGGTAGTATTGGGGCATGTAACAATAAGAAAGCTATGCGTCTCTTAATGTATAAGGCTATGGCATAATTGTAGCTTAATGCAGCCACTGCGATATCAGTTAAGATGTGTTGTTCTACTCTGAGGAGGCAACTAGCTAGAGCTATTCAACTTGGCTAAAATAAACCTCAAAACTTGAAGAAGCTGTTTGTAACTGTTAGTTATAACACCGAGCTTAAGAGGACTCTGAACCGTTACCTTTTCGTCCTCAAAACGGCGCGCTACCAACTGTAGTGAGACAGGTGCGTCACGATAGACTTCGGGGTCATCTAGCCTCGGCATGAATCTGTCAGTACCTTGTTCAAAGTTCACATGGCGCAAGATGACCAGGAGAGGACTCACAAAGCTTGTGGTTTACCGCATCATGCTCGCTCATGGGCTTAAATGCCGGGTCAGGAACATCAACCTCTTGATCGACCGTGGTGACTGGGAATGACACGCTGGGATAGTCCAGAACGTTCCAGATAGTGCTATAATTCCAGTATTTGGACTTGCCAAGGGGTGAGGCAGCACCTGGATATAGAGGGCACAGAACTGCATCCATGGGTTTGTTACCTGAACCACAGCTTTCGGCCCATGCCCTCGCAAAGTTAGCTCGGTAGGAGTCTCTCTTTGCCGTCCACTCCCAAATTTCCTCGAGGCTTCGTTTACTCAAGTGGGGATGCTCTTTCAATATCCACGTGGTAAGGTGCTCCAGTTCTTCACCTGACTCGTCAAGAAGCCCTAGCATGACCTCGCCATTATCCGCAAGCAGGAGAGTGGCCTAGAACTTGTGTTAGGCCGCATTGATTTGCCGGCACTGGTTTTCGACTCACCCAGATCTGTTGCACCAGCTCCATGTCGAATGGAAACATGTCCACGACTTCAATATCGGGCTGTTGGCTGAGTTTCTCCACTACTTCCTTGATAGCACGTTGAACGGGAGGATGAGGAGTGACAACGCCATCATCTCTCATAACGCCAATCCTGATACTTCGTGAGCCGTCGGCTTTTTGAAGCCAGTCAACCTGGTCCCGCCACTCCACTGGTGGTATGCTTGGGTCCAAGGACCACGCCTTGGACCCCACCACAACCTTCATAAAGACCTCAAGGCCAGCTATACTGGTCGACATGGGGCCAACCACGGATGGGATCTGGTCCCTGCCGCCGGCGATACCTTCAAGACCAGCCAGAGTGACGCGTGTGGATGTTGGCTTCAAGCCATATATGCCAGTGTGGCCGGCAGGGACCCTGATGCTCCCCCCAGTGTCGGAACCGATTCCAAGAGGACTGCCTCGTAACGCGATAAGTGCACTCTCGCCACCAGAGCTTCCCCCGGGGGTAAGAGAGGAATTGTAGGGGTTGACCGTTGTTCCATAGATGGGCGACGAGGTCTCAAGATGCATCTGGTTCAATACGTTGTTAGCTTCAGAGGAGGGTTGCAAGTGGGGAGATGTGAATGCGTGCGCTTCTCACCAAAGTCTGCGGTTGGGTCGTCCTCGCGTAAAAGATGGCACCAGCGTCAAAAACTGCCCTCATCAAAAGGCCATCGGTGGCGGCCATCTTGCCAATGCGAGCAGCAAAGGAGAAGTTGGCCTCCCAGCCCTTCATGGTGAGGTGCTCCTTGGTGCTGATAGGCAACCCATGTAAGGGACCAATCGGTTTCTTATTCTGCGCGTAGTACTGGTCAAGAAATTCCGCGCGCTCCAAAGCAATCGAAGGAATCAATTCAGTCAAACAGTTAACCTATCCTCTGCATTAGCAAACCCGGGATGAGCCCATGAAGTAGTCAGGCTGCGGCCATGACAGCTGGAGCTGGAAAGTGAGGGACGACAGACGAGTTGGTGTGCAAGAGCCGCTCTCTGCAGAAATGCACGCGTCACTTCCACCGCGGTGAGCTTTCCGGATGCCAGAAGGTTCAAAAGTTCCTCAACAGGCTTTTCGGTGATCTCAAATTCATCTCGAGTGAGCAGATCACGAGCTAGCAACGTGACGTTGGACGGCAACCCTGATGGGGGGGTGGCTAAGGGAGGGCGGACACTTGACACCGAAACATCGCGTCGAATGCGTACGCTCTGTAGGCGATCAGAGAGAGTCACCAGGGCCGTGGGTGGGTTATCTGCTGAAGACATTGCGAATCGTGGACAAACAGGCTTGGAAGAGAGGTAGTATTAGAGGTTGTGCTGAGGCGTGTCTACTGCGTGGGTGATCCCATAATTAAAGGTGCAGCCCAGAGATCTAATGACGCTTGGTCAAAGGCAGACTTCTGAGCGACCCATCGGAGATTGCACAACTGAGGCCTACAACCCATGATCCAATGACGCAGCGCAACATAACAAATAGACCCACTTACCGTATTAGGAACCTACCTTTTTAGGAAGGAATTCGGATTTTCGGAGTCCCGTGATAACGGACTCGATTAAAGTTTATTGCTGAGAGCCGGCGCAATCTTTGACATGGTAGATACTATCTTTGATGCACGCGGGGGAGGTCTGTGTGATCTTCGGGGTAAAGGGGGTCTGAGAGGACGATACCGAAGGAGTACACTAGTTTTTAAAAGCTAATGCCTCCTACCATGTCCATCCTCTCATCATTTACTCAGCTCTTGGTTTCTAATCTTCACCACGTCACTGAAGCACTTGTTGTCAGATTACTTCACTTACCGGCCAACTCTCGACCTTTCTTAAAGTCCAGGTAAATGCCATGGCAGCTTCAGGTTCGATGGTTGCCCAGGAGATGCCATTTTGGCGATTGAATAAGTAAGGCCCCTACCCTATCCTACACTCTAGCCATCTGAGCACTAACAGGATGATGTACTAGTCCGTTCGTCCAAAATCTCCTCATGGCTGGATGCCTCTTCTCTAACCCTGGACTTTACTTGGCTATTCTTGTAGGTTTACTCAGGCCCACGAATAGTAACATGGATTGTGATAGAATTTGCCTGTTAACTTGTTGATGCACAGGGCCTTGGAGCCGGAGGTGGCCAAGCCACTTCCCTTATCATGGCTCAGACCTCCAATGCTTGTCTCTATGCTGTCTTTGCCATCACTGGACTGTTTGGTGGCACTATCCTCACGCACTTGGGGCCTCGGTTGACGGTTCTGCTTGCCATCTCTGGATACCCGCTATACACAGGTAGGAGTCACACAAGTTGCCTTGAAGGATAGGCTGACACCTCTTAAAGGATCTCTGTGGTATTTTGATGCCTCTGGAGGCAAGCTTTGGTTCCCTCTAGTAGCCGGGTGTTGGCTGGGCTTCAGTGGTGGATGTCTATGGACCACAGCAGGTACGTGCATGCTTTTACTCTAATGATAGTTGACCTGGGTTAACTCAAACATGTAGGATTCATGGCAAATGTGTATGCAGAAGAATCGGTACGTGAGGTCCTCGGCAAATATGGGGCGAGCGCCATGTTAACTCGTGCAGCAAAAAGGAGCATGGCGTGCCATACAGTGGACTGGTAACTCGCTCGGTGCAACCGTGGGCGCGAGCATCGCCCTTGCGATCAACTTCAATGGTATGCTCCTCCCTATCAGAATTGGTGGGTTGATCCCCGAACGCTGACAGGCTGAACCAAAGCCGACTCTCCTTCAACTCCTCGCTCCGTCTATATCATTTTCATCGTTCTCCATTGCTGCTCGGCTGTATTCGCACTTTTGATGGTCGATCCTAGCAAATTGATTCGCCCGGATGGCACCAGCATCGCCGTTTTCACTCCCACCACTCTGAGACAGAGTCTGGCAGCATTGGTGACCATGTTCAAAGACTGGCGAATTATTCTCATGTTACCTGCATTTTTTGTTCCTGAGGCGTTCATTGTTCTGCAGAGCTCCTTGAATGCATACGTCTTCAACCTACGTACACGGAGCTTGAACAACGTCATCTCGTACGTTTTCCAGATCCCAATCGCTCTGTTTGTCGGATATTGGATCCTGGACAATGAGAAACTTGGATCTCGCCGCAGAAGAGGTTTATTGGCCATCTTATTTGATGCAGTTCTCATCACGGGAACCTATATTGCCTTGACCTGTTGGCTCAACAGTTGGAACTTTGACAGGAGCATATCAGGGCCCAATATCGACATCAACGATTCCAGCTTCATTGGAGCTGTAATTATCTACGTCCTGTACGGTGCTCAATATGGAATCTTCCAGAATACGGTACTTTGGGTTCTCGGCTCGATGAGCAACCAGCCAAGAGTGATGGCGCAGATGGGGGGTGTGATGGTTTGCTGTAAGTTCTCAACACTTCTGCGAAAGAAGGAGTTTCCCGTCTTCTTTTCAGTGCAATATTGACATACTGTAATAGTCATCTCCAGTGGAACTGCTGTGGCATTCGGTATTGATGCGTCAAGCGTACCCTACGAGGTTGAAAATGGGTTGTGGTTTGGGTTGAGCACCTTGACTTGGCCCATTCTAGCGTTTGTCACCTGGAAGTACATCAAACCTACCAACTACTTCGAAGAGGAGGGTGTTTCTGTCCCGACACATGTGCTCCAGGGAGTTGATGCCGTCAAACCTGAGGATGAATGCCGTGGGGCTGAAACTGCCCAGATGGATTTTGGTCACGGTAAGATGGCAGAGAAGGTTTAAACGACGTGTGAAGAAGGCAGGACTCCACGGGAGTCCTATTGCTGTACATTGGGAGCTGAGGAGGGGGGGGGGGAGGGGGGAGGGGGATT